>JAHKKF010485891.1:0-10644 GCA_019740295.1 Labeo calbasu | reverse complement strand
TCTTATTTTATTTTATTTTATTTTATTTTATTTTATTTTATTTTATTTTATTTTATTTTATTTTATTTTATTTTATTTTATCCCAAACTAAACTGAAACATAGTCAGGGCATGTCAGTAATGTTAATGACTTGGCATAGTGGTGGGTGTTTGCAGTTCATGGTAATATTAAGAATTTGGATGGTTTATTATCAAAATATTATTATTATTTTTTTTTTTCAACTGTTTATTTTGTATAATAAACAGTTCCGATATCACTATAATGATATCCAATGTGAATTTTATGTTCTGAAGAAAAAAAGATTTGAGGACCATTGCATTTTTGTGTGTTTTAGTATTATTAATTTGTTATTATATAGTATTTTTTTTTAATATTTTGAATTAGCTTTTATATTGATATTTTCAGTTTTCATGTTCATTTTATTATTATTTTGCCTTTATTATTTTGTTTTTAATATTTCTATTTAGCTTTAATTTATTTTTTAGTTTGGTTCTTTTTTCTCTCTCTCTCTCTCTCTCTCTCTCTCTCTCTCTCTCTCTCTCTCTCTCTATATATATTTATATATTAGTTTTAATCAGATATTTTTAGATTTTATTTCAGCTTTATTTCAATTCATGAAAATGATTTTTAATAGTTTTAATTTTAGTTAACTATGAAAGCACTGACTAGGACATTGTTATTGTAATACATTATTGTAATGTATATATTGAACTTGCAATGCAATTTTCATATTATGTTAATTAGTAGCGTTTTTCCGACTAAACAAATTCAGAAGTTCTGAATTGGTCTTCCGGTGCAGCGGTGTTTGTTACCTCACACTGCTGGATTGTAGCACTGCAATCATAACCGTTTTGCTATCTGCGGCCAGAATCAGCTTTATCTAAAGCAGACCCACGTGTTTGTCCACTCTCTGATTGACAGCCTGTCACTCCACCTTTGTGCTGATACTGAGTGCGCTCAGATAGCATCTCTCCCATTCAGCCCAGCGACGCTTTGATCCGCTGAGGGGCGGGGCTTAACCGGCTCCACCCACTTCAGGTTTCTACGGTTAAAGATGGTGGAGATAGAAACACAAAAACCCTGTGTTTGGTTTTACATTTCTGGAGAGGAAGACTGGTAATCTAAAGACACACAAAGTATCGATTTGGAAATCCTGTTTTATATTTTAGATTCCTTGTGGACATGTTATTCCAGACTTTATGTAGTCAAAGATCAGAAAGCATATATCTAGACCCTCTGTGAGCCAAATCGTATATATATATATTCCCATTCATAAAGATTAAAGCCTGCTCTGTGTGCATAAATACATATCTGATTGAAATATTAATATGCAGCTGTATCCGTGTATCAAGTCAGGCTGTATTTGATCTTGGACTAAAAAAGGCATTTGTGATCAAAAACGTGGAACAAATTTTTACAAAAGATATCCAGCCTGAAGGTGCAGCGTATAAACCCTCAAAGTAAGTCATCAAATCCATCATATTTTGCTGGTTTCGTGCATGACACAGTTTTCTGCACTGAATCCCACAACATATTGGAGTCTTTAATATTATGCAGATTCCAAAGTTCTGTGCCAGGCTCTCCGTTCCAAAGCCAAATTATGCCTGGCATCAAAACATTCTTGATCCAAAGAGGCAGAAGATTCCAGTTTTTCCAAGCTTTGATTCCAGCGGTGCAGAACCTTAGGAGTGATGATGAAGCCATAATGTGCCTTGATCACCAATTAGGGCATTTATTTTCCAATGAAACACTCCTGGCACCGGTGCTCGGATGGGGATCAGTGGCGTTCTTTCAAAACCAACTGACTTGAATGATGACGTAACTGACTGTGCTACGAAAAAAAAAAAAAACAGCCCACAAATAAACATGCCACATCACAGTCTTTGTTTACAAGTCTTGCTCCTAGTCTTGAGAATGGAACCAAATAACTGAATTAAGTGTCTTTATGGCATCAAAGTCATGGTTGCTGCTTCCTGGAAAACTGAGCTCTGTTTGATGCTCTCACAGCCTATTGCTGTAGCCCAGCATTGTATATACAATGACATAAAATATTTTTCTTCTTCTCTGGCTAATTATTAACCCTATAAAGACTACTGTATCATATATAATATACAAATGACCAAAACTTTGCTGGAGAACACAATCTACTAAATGCTGGACACAACTTGGTTACAGAAATGTAGAGAAATGGATCTAAATGCAGATTTATTAACAACAAATCTGTCATGACAACTCTCTGAGAGTTTAGCATGCATGCCAGTGTTAATGTTTTTGGTCTTGGCAGAATACATCTCCTA
This sequence comes from Labeo calbasu, assembly GCA_019740295.1. Classification (NCBI taxonomy): domain Eukaryota; kingdom Metazoa; phylum Chordata; class Actinopteri; order Cypriniformes; family Cyprinidae; genus Labeo; species Labeo calbasu. The sequence continues at coordinate 8,347 of JAHKKF010485891.1, read as the reverse complement.
CTCTGCTGCAGCAGATCAATTACAGAGACTTGCTACTGCCAACACATCCACAGACATGCTGCTATTCATGCTGCTATTTGGTATTCACATGCTTATTGTTTTTGTTTGCACTGCAACAACACACACACACACACACACACACACAAAAGAAGAGAAGTCAAACTTGATAAAAAAAAAAAAAAAAAAAAATTCACACAAAACTCAAAAATGGACTGGACAAAATTATTGGCACCTTGTCAAAATTGTAAGTAATAATTGCTTTTCAAGCATATGATGCTCCTGTAATTTGTATTTAGACACACTTTTGGCAAGTAACAGGTGTGGGCAATATAGTAATCACAATGGAGAAAAGTTGACTCAACCTTTGTGTTGTGTGCCACACTGAGCATGGAGAAAAGAAAGAAGTGTAAAGAGTTGTCTGTGGGTTTGAGAGAAAAAAATTGTGGAAAAACATGGACAGTCCCAGGGCTACAAGTCCATCTCCAGAGATCTTAATGTTCCTGTGTCCACTGTGTGCAATATCATCAAGAGGTTTACAGCCCATGGCACTGTAGCTACCCTCCCTGGACGTGAACAGAAGAGCAAAATTAATGAGAAATTACAACAAAGGATTGTTCGAATGGTGGATAAAGAACCCAGATTAACTTCCAAACACATTAAGCTGATCTGCAGACATACTATCCATCGCCATCTGAATGAAAAGAGATGCTATGGTAGAAGACCCAGGAGGACACCACTGCTGACACAAAGGCATAAAAAAGCAAGACTGGAGTTTGCCAAAACTTTTTTTTTTTTTTTTGTTGGTTAAAATGACCTAAAATAAATTTTTGAGCAAGTACATAACCAGCCAGTGTTCAAAGCTATCTCACCATTATTACAAGCTTCACAATGGTTAGCTTGTATTGTTTTCTAACTTGAATAGTACTGGTAGGTTTTCGCGGGTAATACAAGCATGCCGCCGTTCGTCTTTGCACCATTATGTCACGTTGGTAAACATAAAGAAGGAGTCTCGGCTAGTAGGCTATGTCGCATGTGAGGATGGTGCGGGTGGCAGATCATATGTAGCCTTTTCTCACAGCAGATGGAATAATTATAGAATTTTAATGGCACATTGTAATCCAGAAAAGAATATGGGAAGAGTTTGTTTGCAAAAACAGATAATTCGATTTTTATTCATTTTCAGAAATCATGTTTTTTTTGGGGTTTTTTTTTTGCATTCCAAGCCAATCAAACTGCAGTTGGGTTATTTTGATTAAGTTGTAGTAACTTATACAGGTAACTTACAAAATTAAAGTTAATTGAAAGTATGTTTTTTTAATATATATTCAAAGTTTGTTTTATAGCAAAAGTAGCTAACTCAAAACTCAAAAGTGGACTCATCGGCGTCTGTTCATGAACAACAAGGACGCTGCCTTGAAAGTGTACAATACAGGCTTTTTTGACAAAACTTGTTTACGGTTCAGATCATGCTACATGTGAAGAATAATGCACGGCCCTCAGTTCTTTTTTCTTTTTTCTTTTTTTTTTGAAAGTGGCGTTAATCAGTTTTTGCAAATAAACTCTTCATGTGTTAATGAAACATGTACGTGACTGAAATTAGATTATATTTACAGATACAAAATTCAGACCAATTCACACTGTTAACTAGTTGTTTATTAGCATGCCTATTAACATATTAGCTGTTTATTAGTACTTATAAAGCGACTACTCTTCATGACCATATTCTACATCCCTAGTCCTACCCAAGACCTAAATTTAACAACTACCTTACTAACTATTAATAAGCAGCAAATAAGAAGTTTAATGAGGCAAAAGTCATAGTTAATGGTTTGTTAATAGTGAGAATTGGACCTTCTCTCTCTCTTCTTGAGTATGAACTGTATGTTCTCACTATATCATACTATATGAGCCTAATGTATGAAATATGATACAAAACATAAACATTTGCATTTTTTAAAAGATTTTTGTCTAAAGGATTAATAAACTTGCATTGAATCATGATTCATTTGTTTGTTCATGTTCAGCAGATGTGTTTGTATGTCTGTCAGTGAGCTGATATTTGTTCGTGTTTGTCTGTCTTCAGGTGAGCGGCCATATCAGTGTCCATACTGTGATAAAGCCTTCAGCAAGAACGACGGCCTTAAAATGCACATACGCACACACACTCGGGTAAGTCTACACGCATATATGCACATATTTATTTACAGTGTACTCTACATCCACCCCCCATCTTTCTTCCATTGTTTTTCTTCCGTTGCATTGCATTTCTGTGTATGTGAAACTTCTTCTTAGTTCACAAAACAGTGGTCTTTCACCATGATAAATGGCTTAAGGCTTAACTTTCGAAAGCATAAAAATAAGACTAACTAGCAGGAAACACAAACAAACAAAAACAGAAATATATTAGTATTATAATTTTGCTTTTGCTCTGTAAATTAGCATTAGGGGTTCAAGCATGTAGCACTGAAACCTTACTGTAAATGTTAGAATGGTCAAGGATGAGCGATTTCCACATAAAACTGATTGCGCAGACCAAACTGTAAGTTGCCTACAGCATGACCAAGGTTCGCCCCAATTGGCCTGACGGGGGCTCTACAACAATCAAAAGTACAAAATCGCTCATAACTCCATCAGTCGCAGACTCAGATGTCCTATGTTGTATTTTTCGGAACCAAACCAGAGCAGAAAGATTTTCTGGAGAGTGAATATCAATAATTAACAAAAAAGTTGAGCTTTCGACTCAACGTCACAAAGGGACGCCAAAACGTTCTAAGGGGGCGGGGCCACTTTTAGCAAAATGCCTATAACTCCTGAATGGAATGAGATATCTTTGCCAAACTCAGCACAGGTATGTAAGAGCTCAAAAATCACCCAGATTGGCCACTTGGTGGCGCTATAAGAGGGAAAAAATGGAAAATACTATAACTAGGCAATACTATAACTAGGCAAATGGAAAAGACTATAACTAGGTAACCATTTGTCCCATCAACATGAAGTTTGCTGTGCATGGTCTTGGTCCAAAGTGCCACAAGTGTCTATGGGGACATTTGCGTATCTCAAAAAACATGGCTGCAATTAGTCGATGAATTTTGAGCACCTATTAGACAAGGTAAACGGAGGCTGATCGGAACGAAACTTGGTGGGCCTGTCTGACTCACAACTCCAAATGTCCAAGAAATTTGAAAGACATCGGCCACTGGGGGGCAGTATCGCATTTTTTGAGGGCGTAAACGATTGTACATTGCTTGGTTTTCCGCACATACACGCGATATTCATGTCGTATCAATACTGCTGTCAATCAAACCGTTTTTTAAATGATTGAGAAGATGTAAAAAACCTACTTTTGCAAACTAGTCCTTGTTTTTAGTCCTAGTCCTAGTTTTTTCACTCCACAGTGCAATTCTCTGGACTCTCTCAGGCAATAATTATCAAAAACATGTTGAAATTTACCCTTTGGGAAGCTATAATGGGGTCCTTTAGAAAAGGGGCCTGTCCAAATATACCCAAAAGCCTATAAAGCCTAAAAGAAAACTCAAAACTTCACGAAACCCACTGAAAACATGCGACAGGTGATTTTAAACAAGTTTTAGGGAGATTGGACCACAGCTGGCACTATAACAGTCATAAATGTTTTAAAAACATTATATCTTATGGTAAATCAACTAGATTTGACAAAAATGTTTTTTTAATAATTAATTTAGGTGGTTACATGCTTGCTAAATAATGTGTAATGTCTTTTTCCTTATGTGCTTAAATACCTAAAGCACTTGAACCCTGGTAACAGCTATAATTATTATTTTGTTTTCGTTTTTTTCCAAAAAAAAAAAAAAAAAAATCAGTCTGTATACAGTAGGATCTATAGCGTGTTTTCTGTGTATTCTTATGCTAATATTGACTGTAAATCACATCTTTGTCACCTTCTTCACCCCTGCTGATATGTGTAGGTGTTTTTCTAGTGTCTAGTGTCTACACAGCGGATGTTTTTAATCTCTGCAGCAGTGGGTCATTAGGAAACGTCTCCTCACCACAGAACAAAACACAAGCAATACACTTAGTTCAACATCTGCTTAAAAAGGCTACTGCCTAAAACACCCTGTGAAGTGTGTGTGCGTGTCCGGACGTGTCCATGTGCGTGACATAAAAGCAGCTACAGAAACATGATTAAGACCACATTACACCACTCGTTTAACAGATGTGGGAGTTTAAATATTTAGTTTTCTACTTCTTACCTCAGGGTCACTGGAAAGGACTGTCCATGATTTGACTGTGAAGACAAACATAGATGAGGGGTGATCGCTACATCCTTGTTTTTGAAATTTCTCACCCCTTCATATATTATAACACTTAATTTTGGCAGCGAATCAATGTGAGGATGAAGAAGAGCCAAAGAGATCAGTGCCAAGGCCATGAGTGTCATCCCAACAACTGCCTCTCAAACTATTTATTATCCACAGAGGTTGTAATATCATTAACCCAGCAAGGAGTTGAGTCATTGGGGTTGTTAACATTTACCTGTAACCAGACAATCAGTTTTCAGATGGTTATGTAAATAAGCCCAACAGTGATTGAGTGGAAATCGCTTAAGGGGTGCTAGCTTGAGACTCTTGGAATCTGTTAAATAGCAAGAAATGAAACATGTTTTTGGAAAGCCGTTCTTTGATGATGGATGACATGGCTGTTGTGACATCATTTCCTGAAATAACTGTATCACTTCTCCCATCTTTTCCTCAGTCATGTAGTATAGCAGTGTCCCTCATATTTATAACGCAGACAGCGTGGCAACATCAGCGCTAATCCATGAAAACCTAAGAAAGCAGAGCAGATGCAGCACTTCATTAGAACTCTTTGCCAAATTTGGAGCGTGATCCTGCAATTGTGCAGCATAACGTATGAGCTGTGGACTGACACACAACAGAAACACAGCCATTAAGACATCATGTGAAAACAGAGCATTGGCGATGCAGTAATGAGAACAAGCAGTGACAGAACTGTGCTAATCCTCTTAAGTGACAGCTTTTTCTTTCTGTTTGGGCCTCACTAAAGAGTTGTCCAATTTTTAGAACTGTATTTCAGCACAAAATCATCCAGCTTATTCAAATATTACTTGCACTCCAGGTTTAACAGATGCTACATGTGCTGGTATGGCGATGCACCACGTTTACTCAAAAGTCTTCACCAGTCATTTCTGGCCAAACATGGCTTTCTGTACAAATGAGGTTCATTGTATACTCTTAAAAATAAAGGTCAAAAGGTTTTTTTTTTTTTTTTTTTCCATCAGTAGAACCACTGGTCTTTAGATTAATAAAGAACATTTTAATAATTTGTATAACCTATTTTTCACTATGAATGACATAATCAAAATAAAAACAATGGAGAAATGTAAAACTATTGATTTGAAGATGTTGATTGTGTTAATCTAAACACCATATTTTATGTTTATTGCAAAATATGCATAAATATCCAAAAAATTAAGTAGTTTGAGAACATAGGGAGACTGAGTCATGGGTAACGTAGTTTTTCCACCAGAAATAATGCAGATTGACATCTTTAAAGGGGTCATCAGATGCAAAGTTCACTTTTACATGTTGTTTGAACATTAATGTGTGTTATAAGTGTATGTACAAATCTGCTCTATAATGATAAAAATCCATTCAGTGGTTTTTAATTAATCTGTAAAAATAATATCCCCTTTTTCAAATCGAGGTGTGGCATCACACAGACAGAGGCCGCTCCCACAATAGTTGATTGACATGAGCGTCTTACCTCAGATCAGCTGTAACAGTCCGACCTCCTTTGTTTCAATGCCGGAGCAGGGATGTAAGTTAGACAAGAATATCTCCAATTGAGCGATTGAGGTGTTGTGTTGCTGGATGTAATGAACATAGTGGTCGTCATTTACTCACGACATCTGAGCCGCTGAAGATGCAGTGGATTACGTTTGTTTGTGAAGGGAATGCACCTCCCGATCTAAATAAATGTGTCTATGTTCGCGCAAATCATTCATGATCCAGCTTCACATACAGCTGAAGTGAGTATAAGGGTTTTTTTTTTTATGAACCTCTGCAATCACCTTTCCTAATAATGTGCTAGTTAGCAAGTTTAGCGGCTAAATGTGGCTAAAGAAAACAATCTCTCGGAGCAGCTCATCACTTCACAGAGAGTAGAGAGGGGCGGGGCAAGCAGAGCTCATTTGCATTTAAAGGAACTTTCCCTCAGAATGGGATGATTTTTGCAGAGCTCATTTTGACAAGGTAAAAAGGGTGTTGTTATACACTACCATTGAGAATATTTAACCAAAGTATATTATAGACTTTTCATTAAGACACTAAAGAATCATATCAGCTTGTGGAATATGGGCATCTGATGACCCCTTTAACAACAGCGTAAAGCATCGATTAACAACCCCAGAGCTCAGGTGGGTCTATTTTTAAAGGTTTAAAAAATTATCATTAAAAAATCAGTTCCTCTATGGAGAACACAAATGGGATTTTCACTTCTGGAACTGACTGTACTCTATTGGTACTCTATTGACGCTACCATTTCCTACACTGCTTTTCAACAGCAGTGTGGCACTAATATTGAATCGGCAGAGCCAGATATTAAATTAGGATATTCTATTCTTATTATTCTTCTTCCTTCATAAAAATTGAAACAGATCATCTTCAGACTATCATGGCAAAAATTTATGAAATTCAAATTGATTAGTGAAACCATTCTCGAATAAAGTGTGAATGAATTTGATGAAAGTGAAGTGGACGTGAGACTATTTCTCTGCAATGCTTCAAGGTATTTAAATCAATCTTGGTGCATGTTATAACAACCATGACCTGAGGGTACCTGCACGGTTTTGGCACAGTGCCACCTAGTGGTCACAACAATACAAAGTCGAATGATACCAAGTTGTCTCATGTCTGCCAATTTGAATTGTGATGCATTGGCGAATCGTTACGAAACTCAGTATGTCTTTGGCCTGAAGGTACTCAAAAAGTATTGGGGCAGTGCCACCCTGTGGTCAAAAATCAATTTAAAATGTAAAAAAAATGCTAATAGCTAGTGATTAATTTTGCCTATTGTCATGTGATTGGTCTTAGTAGGTTCCTTGGATCATGCCAAGAACACTAGCTATGGACCGTTCCACAGCATCTGAAATGTTGTTATGGTCATTCTGAAATGCCTGAGTAAAGTCTGTTGTCAAAGTATTTCTGTATAATTGCCTCCCAGAACTGTCTTACAAGACTGTGTTCACAAACAGCAGGCATCCGCCTCAGAAAAAAATGATCACATTTATTGTGTTTCATCTCCTCAGTCTGAGGTGCAAGTAATTTATTATATATGAAAATTAGTATATTCAGTGGTGTCTCCTACTTTTCTTAGTAATATATAGTGTCAGTTCATCAGGAAGTGACGATTTTGTTGTCTTTGTCTTGTTGGATGGAAACGGTGCTTATTCGCAAATGTCTTATGCGATATTCTAATTTTTGCGCATAAGTTGAATTCACAACTTTGGTTGGAAACCCAGCTACTAATACAAATTATGCCATAATCGGCCAAACTCTCTGTCTGAGATTTTAATTTATGTTGAAAAACCTACTTTTTCAAACTCCTAGACTGTTGATCCGATTTTCACCAAATTAAACTTAGATCATCTTCAGACCATGCCAGTAAAAAGTTCTGGATTTCATCTCAATTGTCATGTCAAAATGTTTACCGCAGAGACGTATTAATGTCTCTGTAGTAAAAAAAAGTAATAATATTAATTAAAAATGTGCTTAATGTAGGGTTAGGGGTTAGGATTTGGTTTAGTGTTAATTACTTGTAATTGTGCCTAATTTACTTTTATTATTATAGTAAATACATGTAACATGTTACAAGTAACAACATTTTTCTCCATATAATGGACTGATATGGTGCCCCGATTTTGAACTTCCAAAAAGCAGTTTAAATGCGGCTTTAAATGATCCCAAATGTGGTTGTAAACGATCCCAGCCGAGGAAGGGTCTTATCTAGCGAAACGATTGGTTATTTTCATTAAAAAATACAATTTAAATACTTTTTTAATCTCAAACGCTCGTCTTGTCTTTCTCTCCATGAACTCTGTGTATTCTGACTCAAGACAGTTAGTGTATGTCGAAAAACTCAGATCGTATTTTCTCCCTCAACTTCAAAAATCATTTCAAAATCATCCTACATCTCTGCAGAAGTACCGACCCAGTCTTTACAAAGTGAACATGCAAAGAAGATCAAACACCCTTAACAAAAAAGGTGAAACAGCGATATAGGATGATTTTGAAGTTGAGGGAGAACATGAGATGGGAGTTTTTCGACATACCCTAACTGTCATGAACCG
>JAHKKF010485884.1:0-25281 GCA_019740295.1 Labeo calbasu | reverse complement strand
ATTCATTAATTCATTCATTTTTCATATATATTCATATATATTACTACAAATTATAATTTATTAATTTGTTTGTTTATAAAAACTGAAGTTTCAGCTGGAATATATATTACTACAAATATTTATTTATGTATTTTTCTTATTTTTTTTATTAAAAGCTGGGGTTTCAGCTGCCATATATTACTACCAATATTTATTTATTATTTATTTATTTATAAAAGCTGAAGTTTCAGCTGCCATATATATTGCTACAAATATTTATTTATTTATTAATTTTATGTATAAAAACTAAAGTTTCAGCTGCCATGTATATTACTACAAATATTTATTTATTTTTTTGTTTATTTATTTATTTATTTTTATAAATGCTGACGTTTCAGCTGCCGTATATATATTACAGATATTTATTTATTTATTTATTTGTAAAGGCTGAAGTTTTGACTAATATATATATTGCTACAATATTTATTTATCTATTCAGTCGTTAATTCATGCATTTTTATTTATAAAATAAAAAAATATATATTTATTATTTATTTCAGCTGCCATATATATTACTACAAATTTTAATTGATTGATTTGTTTGTTTGTTTATAAAAGCTGAAGTTTCAGCGGCCATATATATTACTACAATATTTATTTATTCATTCATTTATTTCTTCATTCATTCTGAAGTTTCTGCAGCCATATATATATTAATACAAACATTTATTTATTTATTTATTTAATAAAAGCTGAAGTTTCAGTTGCCATGTATATTACTACAAATATTTATAATCTATTTATTTATTTATTTATAAAAAGCTGAAGTTTCAGCAGCCATACATACATATTGATTGATTGAGCCATATAATTATTGATTTTTCCTTTATGCCAAAAATCATTAGGATATTAAGGAAAGATCATGTTCCATGAAGATATTTCGTAAATTTCCTACCATAAATATACAAAAACTTAATTTCTGATTAGTAATAGAAATTTATTTGGACAACTTTAAAGGTGATTTTCTCAAGCCTAATTTTGTCCTATCCTAACAAACCACATCAATGGAAAGCTTATTTATTCAGACTGATGTATAAATCTCAGTTTCGAAAAAATTGACCATTATGACTAAGGTCACATATATTATGTGCACAAATTATATTATATGGGCCAGACTTTTTAACCAAATTGGTTGTGCTTTTGACACATTCAGATAAACTAACTGTGGCATCTAGGTATTTATATCTAAGGACTGAAAGATACGAGCGGAAATGCATCGTGGGTCATTTGATTTTCAGAAAGTGTCACATGACTGTAACTTTTACGCGCTGGACACAAGCACCCTGACTACGAAAGCAACTCTTTGAATTGTCTTTTAACAGGCTACTTTGCGTCATTTACGTCTTTACCTCAAGTCAGAACATCAATAAAGTGTCTGCTGTCAGTATTAACAAGGCCACAAACCGTCACGACAACGCACACATAGATGTATGCGGAGCGCAGCGAATGAAGCTGCTGTCAGTGTTGAACAGCTGCATGGACTGCTCTGGACCGGGCCCAGCCACCTCTGTCCCACAAAGAGCTGCTTGTGCCCTCTCAGTTCGGCTTGAGTCGACATGAAACACACACTCACAGGGCCAGGGTCAGACCCTGTTCTTTGTAAAGGGAGCTGTTGTCAGACCTCATTGGCAGACGGAAGAGTGGAGGTCAAATGTCAGCGGCACGGGGGGTAGGTTGAGGGTTGAGGTGAGGCAAGTCTCGGTCCTGGGTTGCTGCACCTCAGACTAGCTAAAATGCTAATGCTAACCCTATGTACAGTGTGAATTGTATAGTATAATTCTTGTTCTTTTAAACAGAAATAATGATAATAATATGCAGAAACCTTTCTTGTGCAATACATACTCACGGTTACATAGTCTCGAGACGCAACACGTCACGACGCGACGAATCTCCGACCGTAAACTACTACCGCATTCTATTCTACATTTCACTGGCTTCGACAGTAGATCACACTACAAATAAATGCATAATCACATACTTTATGTTCTTCGTGTTTACTTCCGTATGACGGTGCACTGCACAAGTGTTGCCAAGTCCACAGTTTTCCCGTGGAATTGGGCTACTTTTTTAATGTTGCCACAGGTTGATTTTCAACTCTGTGGGTTGATGCGACCCCACTAACATGATATTGACCCCTAGAACATGATTGGGCTAGTTTTTTCGACTAGTTTTGACAAGGAATTGGGCAGAGTTTGTTGTGAAAACCTGGCAACCCTGTTCTTATTGTTCTTTTGCGCATGTGGGTCAGGTCAGAACCATAATCCGTTCACACTGGAAATCAGATCTGAGCAAAAATTAAAGGAGAACTCCACTTCCAGAACAACAATTTACAGATAATGTACTCACCCCCTTGTCATCCAAGATGTTCATATCTTTCTGTCTTCAGTCGTGAAAAAGTTATGGTTTTTGAGGAAAGCATTTCAGGATTTTTCTCCATTTAATGGACTTCATTGGTGCCCCGATTTTGAACTTCCAAAATGCAGTTTAAATGCAGCCTTAAAGGGCTTTAAATTATCCCAGCCGAGGAAGAAGGGTCTTATCTAGCGAAACAATCTCCCATTTTTTTTGAAAAATAAAAATAAAAATACTTTTTAAGCACAAAAGCTTGTGTAGCACAGGCTCTGAGATGCATGTCCACAACACTACGAATCACGTGTAAGTTCATTGTCTGTGTACTCCGGCTCAAAAAGGCAGAATATGGCGAAAAACTCTATTTCATTTTCTCCTACAACTTCAGAATCGCCTGACATCGTTGTACCTTTTTGTTTGTAAACAGCGTTTGACTTGCACTTCCTTAGTCTTTGTGCATTTGCTTTGTAAACACTGGGTCTGTAGTTCTGCGTGACCTTTCGACATGATTCAATAGTACGTAGTGTCGTGGACACGCATCCCAGGGCCTGTACTACACGAGCTTTTGTGCTTAAAAAGTAAACAAATTTTTATTTTCCAAAAAAAATGTCTGATCATTTCGCTAGATAAGACCTTTCTTCCTCAGCTGGGATCGTTTAGAGCTATTTGAAGTTGCATTTAAACTGCATTTTGAAAGTTCAAAATCGGGGCACCAATGAAGTCCATTATATGGAGAAAAATCCTGAAATGTTTTTCTCAAAAACCACAATTTCTTCACGATTGAAGACAGAAAGACATGAACAACTTTGATGATAAGGGGGTGAGTACATTTATTGTAAAGTGTTGTTCTGAAAGTGGACTTCTCCTTTAAGCACTAAGGCTCACAGTATAAACGTAGCCTAAGGACGATCTACTATTTTAACAATGTTCTTACTACCTTTCTGGGTCTTGAATGTGTCAGTTGCACTGCTGTCTATGCAGGGTCAGAAAGCTCTCGGATTTCATCAAACATATCATAATTTGTGTTCCAAAGACATACGAAGGTCTTAAAGGCTTGGAACGGCATGACGGTGAGTAATTAATGACAGAATTTTAATTTTTGGCTGAACAATCCCTTTAGAAATAAATGTTCTTAATCAGCATTGACCGTTCCAAGAACCTTAAACAGAATCTTTCCGTTACAAAAGGTTCTTCAGATTGTTAAAATGTTCCCCAAGATTCTTGGAGGGACCCAAAATGATTCTTCATGGAAGCCCACTTTTGAAATCTTTATTTTTTAAAGGTTTAAGCCACGTTTGCAGACTCTACAATGATAATCGTTACTGTGCAATTAAGCAGAGTTCAAATTTATGCCAATGAGCAGCAATGCTGCCAATGGACGAAAAAAATCGATTTTTTTAAGTGACTCAATAAGTTCATACCACTTTCTATCTGCTTTCTGAGTGTTTCTGGACACCGCAGGTTCTTTTCACCACTGATGCACACATTTACTGCTCATATATAGCAGTAAACACGTCATAGTGAGAGACATACATTTAGAGATTGTATACAATACACGGTTTCAGTTTGAGACTAGTAGCAGAGGACTACCTGTCCTTCAGCAGCGTTAAGGACAGTGGTTTGACATTTTTCTAGGTCACCGAGCCACTCGCTAAACAAACAGCTCGGAGATGCTAGGTGTTTCCCAGCACAGTGGCCGTACAGCACGACACACGGCGCTCCGGGTCTGCGTCGAGTGGAACTTGTTGACAATGGTAAAGCAAACACAACCACAACCTATAACCTTTCCCACGGAGCCCAGTAACCTGAAGATCATATAAATCACTCCAGTTTGCGAGTACGCTAACTAGCATATCCTTAGCTGCTGACTCACGTATCAAAGCGCAATCTATTTTCTCTCACTGTACGAGCTTTTCTCACACTTTTGGAATCAACTCTGCGACCTTTGTGGCGTTTTAAATATTTATGTCCGTTACGTCAACAGGGTGTGCGTCTCGCGGGCCAGATGTGTTAGCGGCAGTGGCGGAGTGCCGCTCTCAGAACGAGGCCGCACACATCACACGCAGTTTATTTTAGTCATTTCCTCTCTATCCTTCAGCTGTCTGTTGGGCTGACCACTCGCCCCTGCAGCTGTGGCCAATCCATAACCCCCCACTTTTCTCCTTATCAGCACACTCCTGCCGACCCACAACTGTCCTCGGTGGGACGTCTCCTCCCGGCCCACCAGTACAGCGTCGGCGCGCTGCCAGATTTGTCACCTGTGGAAACCGAGCACCTTCGCGGATTCGATCCGCTTCAGTGTGGCAGTGCTTTTGGCAGGGCGCACTGGCACGAGGACTGGGCAGATGCTATATTGGCAGTATCAGATCAAGACTACACTAACGTTCAGATTTTTTTTAAAAAGAGAAATGAATGGTTTTATTGAGCAAGGATGCATTACATTGATCAAAAGTGATAGTAAAGACATTTATAATGTCACAAAGATTTCATTTTTTTTTTAAACTAATGCTGTTCTTTTGAACTTTCTATTCATCAAAGAACCCTCAAATTGAATGTATTTCTGGTTTCCATTAAAACCTTAAGAAGCAGAAAACGTAATGCTAAAGCAATATTAGGAAATAATGTAATAAGAAGAGCAGCAAATCAGCATCAGCAGAATGATTTCCGAAGGAACATGTGATGCTAATGACTGAAGTTATGGCTGCTGAAAATTAAGTTTTGTTTTGACAGGAATAAATTGTATTTTACAATATATTAAAATAGAAAACTGTTATTTTGAATTGTAATATTTCACTTTTTTTTTTTTTTTTTGTTTTTTTAAGTTTTTACAATTTTTTATGTTTTTGAAAAAGTCTCTTCTGCTCACCAAGCCTGCATTTTTTTTATCCAAAGTACAGCAAAAACAGTAAAATTTTGAAATATTTTTACTATTTAAAATAACGGTTTTCTATTTTAACATTTGTTCAAATGTGATTTATTCCTGTGATTTCAAAGCTGAATTTTTAGCATCATTATTCCAGTCACATGATTCTTCAGAAATCATTGTAATTTTCTGATTTGCTGCTCAAAAAACATTTATTATTATTATGTTGAAAACAGCTGAATAGAATTTTTTTTAGGCTTCTTTAATGAATAGAAAGTTCAGAAGAACAGCGTTTATCTGAAATAGAAATATTTTGTAACATTATAAATGTCTTTATCACCACTTTTGATCAATTTAAGGCATCCTTTCCAAATAAAAGTATTATAAGATAAATGCTGATTTTTGTATCTTTCTATTCATCAAGGAATCCTGAAAAAATGAACAAAAAATGTTAAATATTGATTATAATAACAATAAACAATGTTTCTTGAACAGCAAATCAGCATATTAGAATGATTTCTGAAGCATCATGTGACAATGAAGACTGAAGAAATAATGATGAAAATTTAGCTTTGATCACAGGAATAAATTACATTTTAAAATACATTTAAATAGAAGCAGTTACTTTAAATAGTAAAAATATTTCACAATATTATTACTTTGCTGTATTTTGAATCAAATAAATGCAGGCTTGGTGAACAAAAGAGACTTCTTTAAAAACATTAAAAATTTACTGTTCAAAGTAGTGTATATTGTTTTTACTTTTAGGCAGAAAGTAAAAAAAGTTTAGTCACACTTTATTTTAAGGTCCAAATCTCGCTAAAACAAATTTGCTGCTTATTAATAGTAAAGTAGTTGTTAAGTTTAGGTATTGGGTACACTATCAGAAACAAAGGTACAAAAGCTGTCACTGGCACGGTACCTTTTCAAAAGGTACACTTTTGTACCTATTAGGTTCTAATATGAACACTTTAAATACTAATATGTACCTTTAAGGTACCAAAATGGACACTTTAGGCACAAACATGTACCTTTTAAAAAGGTACCGCCCCAGTGACAGCTTTTGTACCTTTACTTCTGAGAGTGTGGGATTAGGGATGTAGACAGGGTTGCCAGGTTTTCACAACAAAACCCGCCCAATTGCTACTCAAAACTAGCCCAAAAGCAGCCAAATCGCGTTCCTCAGGGGGTGGGGTTCCTCTGGTAAAATTAGCATTCCAGAGGCTAAATATTATGTTATTGGGGTAGTTTCAACCCACGGCAACAGTATGAAAATAGCCCAATTTGGCAACACTGGATGTAGAATATGTTCATGCTTTATAAGTACTAATAAACAGCCAATATGTTTATAACAGGCTTGCTAATAAGCAACTAGTTAATGTTGAGAATTGTTCTCCATACTAAAGTGTCACCAACAGTTCAGTGTGTAATAGCCTATTTCTGTACTTATTAACATTTTGATAAAACACAAATATGAAAAAAAAAAGGCTGGATAGCTAAAACATCTGTTTATGCAAATCGCAGCTCAGGAATCCGCCGTGCAATTCGTGACGCAAGCCGTGCTGTTATGCGACGGAGTACACGCAAGAAATGAGCAAAGCATGTACACACATACACGCGTACAATCACTGCCTCATTCAGCTGCCCTGACAGTCAGAAGCATTGAAGCCCAGAGCTGCACAGGAAGTGGCTGGTATTTAAGTGGACATGCCAACCAGAACTGGTCCTGTCGTCCGGCCGGCTCATCCGTCAGTCCTTTATTTTCTGCCCTTCTTCAGTATGCTGACTTCATTATATCTCAGCCTGATTTGCATGAAAAGCTCCTTTATGCTACTTGGCATCAGTACGACTGTATTCCAGCCGGCCTGGAAAGATTACGCTGCGTGTTTTTATAAAAACCTTTAATAAAACAGTAGATTGCTAACTAGGGCATTTATGAGTGCTTTGAAGGGATATATACAGTATCAGTATCACAGCTATGTTGTATATTTTAGTACAGCCTGACTGCTGACCAATCAGCATTCAGGACACGATCAATCTGTTTTATAATGTGCTATAAAAAAAAGCATTCCGACATCAAACAGCATCAACGCTTAACAAACCCACAGTAAAACCCTTCCCCTGTTAATGAAGTAAATCGCTGGCATTCAGTTGCTCT
Source organism: Labeo calbasu (assembly GCA_019740295.1). NCBI lineage: Eukaryota > Metazoa > Chordata > Actinopteri > Cypriniformes > Cyprinidae > Labeo > Labeo calbasu. Next base: position 17,872 of record JAHKKF010485884.1, on the reverse strand, counting down.
TTAGTCAAACCTAATTTCCAGTGTCTTGGAATTTATTTCTACAATGCTATTTCGGCAGAGGAATTTGCTTAATTTCGCCATTTTTAGCCTCAAAACAGTCGAATCCATCTCATCTGACTAAACCACGGCAGTTAAAGGTCAGCTATGCCCCGCAAGCCCTATGACCCACAAAATAAGAGAAGATTGTTCACATGACAGGAACATTCCCTAGAGTTTGATAGCTGGGAATAGGGAATAATTGCAAATAGCCCGGGGTGAACTTTGATTTGCATATGAAAATATGCAAGGTGATGATGTAAGTTATGCCACTTCATTGTCAGGTGAGACAAATGAACCACAGGTCACTTAAGGCATTTAAGGTAGGTTCATACTTAGAATATGACCTACAACATACATATATATATATATATATATATATAAAACAATTAAGCATATTGTTAATATGACAACAATGTAGACAATTGTTTTAAAAATAGCAGGCTGAGTTAAGTCCACAGTGCAGTTTTTCAGTATGCAGTCACATAAATACATAAATAGCAAGTGTAATATGCTAGTTCACTATTCTAAATTCAGTCTCTGTCTCTCAACTGTTTGCAGAAGTCGGCTCAGAAAAGACACACTGATTTGTTTGGTTTGCGCCCTCTATGGGCAACTCGAGGTAGTGCGCTATCCGTCATAGTTTACTCAGTTGTGTGTTATCAGTTAAAGGTTGCCGTTTTATTGAACGAGGATGCGTGACCGCTTTTCTTTGAGAGAAACAGGAAAAAGTGATTGAACAGGGAGGTGACAATTTCACTATGACATAAAAGGTGCACAAATGATTATTATTGGGTGTGTAGGTGTGACTGAAAGGAGGAAGGGGTGAGAGATCGGAAGGGTGTGTGTGTACATTTGTGTTTCTATGTAAGAAAGAGAAAAGGAGTGACAAGTGAAAAATAATTATTGGAAGATGAACGTAAGTGCATGACCTGAAGAAGAAGAAATTTTAGTGACCAATTCAGGTTAATTCCCTACTTAGGTCAGCACTATTTCTTGAAAATCATCTTGTTACAAAATACAGTTGTTATTCATTTTAGGATGTCTATATATATCTATCTAATTAATTTGAATAAATTACATTCTAAAATACTCATGATCAGACTACAGTTACTTTTTCACGGTTTATATGATTACGTATTATTTACACAATAGCAATAAATATTCATAATTTATTGACTCTCCCTATTTCTTCTTTTTTCATCTTCTAAATTTTCCTTTCTAAAACAGCCCACTTATACACATTTAGAAAGTCTTTAAGTTTGTGGACAAAATTAATTAAATTATTTCTCTGTAGGGTATTTACTGTTTACTGCTCACCAAGCCTGCATTTATTTGATCCAAAGTGTAGCAAAATTTTTAAATATTTTTACCATTTAAAAGAATTTTCTATTTGAATATATATATATATATAATATATAAGTACCCCTGAGATTTTAAAATAAATTCACATTTGCATTTTCATTGATTCTCTGACACTGGTTATGGTCACATGACATGCAACAAATTAAACAAATAAAATATTTCATTTTTTAGTAAGTTTTTTGTTTTGATTGAATTTCAAATGATTTATTTTAATTTATTTTTTTAATGATTTAATTAATTATTAGAATTTCATTAAACTCTTAAACCCCCTGCAGTTCTTCCACAAACACCAATTTGGGAAACCTTGACATAATATAATGTTTAATAACAACAAATGGAATATATTTTCTTACTCTTTGTATTTTCATGTCAATATAGTACAAGATTATCCTATTTAAATCAATGTGATAAATGAGTTAGGTCAATGTAATATAAAAGTAATCTAAAAGTAGTCAAATTGTATTATCTAAAATTTGTAATTTAGGGCTGTCAAACGATTAATCGCGATTAATCGCATTCAAAATAAATGTTTGCGTTTGTCTAATATATGTGTGCGTACTGTGTGTAATTACTATGTATATTTAAATACAAAGACATTCATGTATATATTTAAGAAATATTTACTAGTGTATGTATTTATTATAATTTTTATAGAATTTATATTATATATAAATAAAAATATTTTGTACATAAACACATATTTTTCTTAAATATATACTTTAATTTGTGTGTATTTATATATACATAATAATTACACACAATACACACACATATTAGCCAAATTCAAACTTTTATTTCGTACGCGATTAATCACGATTAATCGTTTGACAGCCCTAAATGGATTACATTACTAACTACAATTTTTGTTTGTAATTTGTAATCAGGATTACAATTTGTAAGTAATCTACCAAGCTCATTACACATAATTATAAAAAATACATATTAACTGTATCTTAATGTTATAATTATTTTAATTTGTTGTAAGTTTATTTAAAACGTACTTTTAGACATCTGAATGAGCCAATAAATAAATAAAATACAATTTAGAACACATTTGAAGAGTTCAGATGCAAAAGTGTAGGTTCAGTTATTTCACTTTAATGACAATAAATAAGTTCTTTTCATTGCCATTAAAGTGAAATAACTGAACATACACATAAGAGCCTGAGAAAAATGCTAATTTCGAAAAAAATTTCAGACGGCACGTAGAGGCTTTTACATCTGAACTCTTCATTTACAGTATAATTTTATGGTGAGACCAAAAACAACAACAATAAAAAAACAAAGAGTCAAATTTTTAGTAGCCCTTTCATAATTTTGAAACTACATGATTCAAGCAAGGGAAAATTTTAGAGCTTCTGATACATAATCATACGTAAAGACCCCTGAACGCAGTAACAGCAAATACCAAGACTGATGATGCATTCGCCACCACACCATCTTCATAAATATGACTTAACTTCATTTTTCCCACACTAAAATCCATGTACCATCCATGCTCAATACCATCCAACTACCCATAATTCCCACTATCTGTCATCTCTCATGGTAGCGCCGGGTTGGGCTTCCCACACCACACGGCTCTGTGAACAGACGCTGAGATCGCACTCATCGACCCCCCCCCACCGCTTTTCCCAGGCCGGTCTGATAAAGGTGAGGGTCATGTAATCTTATCGGCTGGACCGCTCGTGTTATTTCCGCTGGCACCCTTTCACACTGCCGTTTGTGCACAAACGCCCCCTCCAGAGCCCGAGCTGCCCGCGGTAAAGTCTTATCAGCATGAATAAAGAACCGGGGACAGGGAATGTGACCACCTCAACAAGGAAACACAACACTGCAAACACATTCACAGTCCAAAACACGCCACATGCCGCATTCTGGGCTACTGTAAACCACTGGAACAGGAGGGCAGAGATGGTAACCCCTATAGGTTACTGTAAACGATCAGTGAAATTCAAGTAGGTCAAGCATCGATTACTTCAGAGGAACTGAGAACGAGTCTGACAGCTGGAGGATCTGAACAGCTCATTTTCATTTAGCTTACTGGATTTGTTTGGCAGAATGCTGAGCTCTAATGAGCTTTGAACACGATTTGGCAGTTTGGCAGCCTAACTTTATTTTTTATGTATACGCTACCTTTCAAAAGTTTGGAGTTGGTACAACTTGTTAATGTTTTTGAATGAAATTTCTCATGCTGCAATTGTTAGATTATTATATTGTAAAATATTATGACAGTTTAAAATGACAGGTTTATGTTTCGACATATTTTAAAGTTTAATTTTTTCTTCTGATGCAAAGCTGAATTTTCAGCATCATTACTCTAATCTTCAGTGTCGCATGATCCTTCAGAAATCATTCTAATATGTTGATTTGCTGTTCAAGAAATATGTCTTATTATTACCAGTAATTTGTGCTTAATACTTTTAATGGATCTGTGATCCAAGCAGCAAGAAATAGAAATCTTTTGTAACATTTTTAATGTCTTTACTGTCACTTTTGATTACTGAAATGCGTCTTTTTGATTACTGAAATGCGTCTGAATAAAAGTATTACTGTCTTTTTTTAAAAAACAAAATATATTCTTGGATATTATATATAACACAACAGCATGCGTGTGATTCATTAACAAATTAAATGAATGGTGGGGGAACTTCATGTGTAAAACCAATCTATCTAAAAACACGACTTCATAACTTCCCACTAAACACTTTTTCTCTGATGAATCTGATTCATTAAAATGCCCCATGTCAAGTCAGGAAAAAGTCCGGTGTGCAGATGAGACGTCACATTCGCCTTTAAGATGTACGGCAATGCTTATTATAGCAATAGTTATAGCACAAAACTGACCTTGATATAGTCCAGCAAGTTAATAACAGACTGTCTTTTGAATTTATACATACATTTTATACATAAAATAATGTTTTTTATGTATTTAATGAATTATTAAAGGATAAGTGCAGTTCCAGAATAAAAATTCCCTGATCATTTATTCCCCCCATGTCATCCAAGATGTTCATGTCATTCGTTCTTCAGACGAAAATAAATAAAGGTTTTTTGAGGAAAACATTCCAAGATTTTTCTCCATATAGTAGACTTCAATGGGGATCAACAGGTTAAAGGTCCAAATTGCAGGTTCACTGCAGCTTCAAAAGGCTCTACACGATCCCAACCGAGGAATAAGGGACTTATCAAGCAAACCAATCGATCATTTTCTTAAAAAAACTCAAATGTATATACTTTTTAACCATAAATGCTCGTCTTGCACTAGTTCTGCAATGTGCATCTATGACTTCACATGTTACACTTATGACGTAATCATGTTGGAAAGGTCACACGTTGTTAGTTCTTTGTCTGTGTACTCCGGTTCAAAAAGGTAGCGTAGGGTGATAAACTTAATCTCATTTTCTCCTCCAACTTCAAAACTGTCCAACATGATTGCACTTACGCCTACGTCACACATGACCTTTCCAACGTGACTACGTAATGCGGGAAGTTGAGCTAGTGCAAGACGAGCATTTGTGGTTAAAAAGTACATACATTTGGGGTTTTTTTTTTTAGAAAATGACTGATTGTTTCACTAGATAAGACACTTATTCCTTGGCTGGGATCATGTAGAGCCCTTTGAAGCTGCATTGGACTAGGGCTGCACCGGTTCCTTGACTCTATTAGTATTAGATTTAAAAAAAATTGCATTTTGCCCATGTCGAGTAATCAGGGTAGGTTCCCTACCGGAAGTGACGCATTCCACGTATATAACACCCATTCAAACATCATAATAAAGCATAATTTACTCACCCCCTTGTCATCGAAGATGTTCATGACTTTCTTTCTTCAGTCGTAAAGGAATTATGTTTTTTGAGGAAAACATTTAAGGAACGTTCTCCATATAGTGGACTTCTATGGTGCCCGTGAGTTTGAACTTCCAAACTGCAGTTTAAATGCAGCTTCAAAGGACTCTTAACAATCCCAGCCAAGGAAGAAGGGTCTTATCTAGCAAAATGGAAAAAAACAAAAAAAAACAATTATACACTTTTTAACTTACTCTGTGCACTCAGTTCAAAACAGTTAGGATATGTCGAAAAACTCCATCTCCTTTCTGCCCACAACTTCAAAATCATCCTACATCGTTGTTTAACCTTTTTTGTAAAGGGCGTTTGACCTTCTGTGCACGTTCACTTTGTAAACACTGGGTCGGTACATCTGCAGCAATGCAGGACGATTTTAAAGTTAGAGGAGAAAAAGTAACTGTACTGAACCGGAGTGCACAGACTATGCTTGCACATCGCAGAGCTATGAGGTTAAAAAGTGTATAAATTGTTAACTTTTTCGGCTGGGATCGTTTAGAGTCGTTTGAAGCTGCATTTAAACTGCATTTTGGAAGTTTAAACTCGCGGGCACCGTAGAAGTCCACTATATGGAGAACATTCCTGAAATATTTTCCTCAAAAAACAATTTCTTTACCACTGAAGAAAGAAAGACATGAACATCTTGGATGACAAGGGGGTGAGTAAATTATCTGTACATTTTGTTCTGTAAGAAAACTAATCCTTTAAGAATTCACAAGCTACGATTCAGTTAAATAAATAAATGTGATGCAAGTTTAATAAATGCGCTTTAATTATTTACATGCGTGTAAGTTACCTACGTGTTAGTCAGAGTGGCTCCATTCAAAGTAAATGCTGCTACACAAACTGTTATCATTTACATGTGTGGAGCGTCTCAAACTCCATCTCTTCATGTTGTTGTGAGTCATTTATGCTGTGAATCATTTATAAACTTACGCAAACAGAGGAGAATACATCATTGCTTTCTTCAGCATGCTAACTGTTCATCACGATTTCAAAATAAAAGTTTAAACCCTCACTCTGAGTTTACACGTTTTGATGTTCACATATTCAAGAAATAACAGTGGCTGTAGATTTTCTATTATAAAGAAATGGCCAAATAGTAAAGATTAAGTGGACATTTGAATTGAATCTTGTTAAGTCAATATTAAACAAGGATTAGATCGCTGTGAATTGTAAAAACAATTGTCAGGTCGTTGACGCCCTCTGCAGGCATTTGTTATAATGCAAAATGTACGTTATAATACATTATAAACAGTTATTTTAACAGTTTTGTTTAGTAAAACTATATGATTACTTGCTTTTGATACTTTATTTAAACTAATTATTATTGCCTCATTGCTATTATATATGTATTTTAAGTCATTTTAAAGACAAATTAATCGTCAGAATAAACGACTTTGATTACTGCATTACCATAATAATCGTTAGTGACAGCCCTAATTTGGACCTTCAACCCGCTGGCCACCACTTAAGTCCACTATATGGAGAAAAATCCTTAAACGTTTTCCTAAAAAACCTTAATTTCTTTTTGAAAGAATAAGGACATGAACAAATCACATACTGTATTATGCTGTGTTTGCTCTATGCAAACAAATTGTGTGACATGACAGAAGACTTTATTATAATTCCAAATGGAAGTGAGAAAAAAAAACATATGTTCAATAAACAACTAGCTATTTTTAGAAGTAACACCATAATTTAGCTTGTTACTGTTCACATTGTGAAGCTAATATATACAATGTCAGTTGTACTAAAGTTGCTGTTGGTAAAAAAAAAAAAATAACAATGTGACTAAAACTGTAATATCGCTCATATTTCTGATTTCATCCACATCCTTAAACAGGTAGGATATTGTTCCCCCACATCCTGCCATCTGATAAAGACCCCATCCTCTCAAACAGCGATCTTCTGTTAGTCAGCCACTCGCTACCTTCGGCTTACACACGTCTGATCCGCGCTCCCCCTTTACCACCGGCGGGGTTCGAACTCAAACAAAGGAAAACAAGCGAGGTTTGTGCTGGTAACAGGTACCATCTGCGTCTGGTTACCTACCCGGCAGTGGCGCATGGGAAAAAAGAGGTAGCGCTCCTCTAAAATGAGCTGGCCGGAAGTGGCCCCTGAGCCCCTCAAAGCTACTCCAGAGCACAATGTCTGGAGGTGTTACTGTCTCCTGTTTTGTGGTGTCAAACCATGAAACAGGAGCTTTATTTTACACACGTCCTGTAAAACACAGCTCTTTTAATCTAGCTTCAATCATCTCCAAATGTTGGTGAGTTTAATTTAGGATTTAAAAACCGTTTTACGTATAGAGACAGTGATGGATTTGAAGCTGAAACAGATCATTACAAACCCAAACCCAAACAAACCTACTATATCACATATAGCACATGCAATGACAACAATAATTATGTAAAATACAAAGATTGGAATGTTAGCATTATGCAAACAATAGCACTCAAACTGCTGAAAACACCTGAGGTTGTCGCAATGTATTGTGCAAATGCCCTCTCTGTGAAAACACAAAAAATACTGTAAAAACAGTAATATTGTGAAATATTACTACATAATATTCAAAGAAATAAAAAAATATTTAAATGTAATTTTAAAAAATTTATTTCAATATATTTTAAATAATTTTATTAACATTTTTTCCTGTGATGCAAAGCTGAATTTTTAGCTCCATTCTTTAAAGTCAGAAATCATTCTAATATGCTGATTTGCTGCTCAAAAATATTTCTTATTATTATCAATCTTTTAATATTCGTGCCTTATACTTTTATGAAAACTGTGATGCATTTTTTTAGATTCTTTGAGCAATTTATTGTTAATTGTATTCACTTTAATGTGTTCTCGCTGAACGGTAAAGCATTAATGTGTTTCAACAAATAAAAAAATAAATAAATAATAAAAACATTTCCGTTACCTAAAATAAAATAAACTCTATATAAAAATATTTTATGTCAGCTAACTGCCAAAGTAACATTTACCATTTTCATTTAATTTAACTTGATATACTAAAAAAAACTAAAACTGAAATAAAAATGAATAAAAACCACACTGAAAACTATTTGGTGTAGAAACAGTTTTCACTCAGAAATTGCTAGTAAATTTCACAATTGATTACAAAGAAACAACAACTAACACATTAAATTAAACATGATATTTTACAATTTGGAAACACTGAAATATTTTTTTTTCTTGTAAAAAATAATCTGTTTTATTTACAATTACTTACAAGAGACATAAAAAGGTAACACTTTACAATAAGGTTTATTAGTTACCATTAGTTAATTACATAAGTTAACTTGAACTAAGAATGAACAATACTTCTACAGCATAAGTATAAGTCATTGTTAAAATCACAAGCTGTTTGTTAACATCAGTTAATACACTGTGAACATGAACAATCAGTGAATGACTGTATTTTTATTTACAAACATTAACAAAGATTAATAAATAGTGAAATAAATGTATTGTTCATTGTTCAATCATGTTAGTTAATACATTAACAAATGACACCTTATTGTGAAGTGTTCCCCAAAAAAACTAATAAAAACACAATAAAATGACTAAAACTTGAACTTGAAATGAAAATGGAAAATATAAAAATAAAAACTAATTTACAATATTATTAAAAACGAATAGTGTCTCAAAGGATGCTAAAATAACACCGATCTTAGAAGAAAGTATAAATACAATTTCTTAAAATGCTCACTCTAGGTTTGGAAAAGAGCTCCATTGTACTTCGCCAAACCACTGTTATAACTTTCAATCAGCTTGAACTCTGCCAAAAGAGACATACCGACTTTCAATCAAATAGAAAAAAAAAAAACATTTTCTTGGAGCCACTTATTCCTTATTTAGGGAGTAATATCCCAACGCAATGCAATTGGGTAGAAAATAGCACTTCCTAGAGCACGTCTCCATTTAAAACCATGACCAAAACCATGACTTCCTCTGCTCTAAATTAGTTCCATTCCTCTTTTTCCTTAGGATGCTCTTTTTGGAACACATCTAGGAGTTGGCCAGAGCCTGTGTTTTGGTTTTTGTTGTGCAATGCACTGGAGCTTGAAGGAAGTGTTGAAAATCACTTGATGACTGTAAGAGCTCCGCTACAGAGCCGTTGCCAGCTCTTCCATCATGATTTGGGGAGGAACCTCGAGGATACGGATGCTTAAAGGAGCCCATTACGCATTAAAAAGTCAAGACTACCTGTAAACACTCAGCCAATCGTTGTGTACTCCATTCTCGATCCAAATATTTTCAAGCACAGTTGAAATGAATTAGCAATAATTATGAATTCTTTGGATTCAGCAGGGACTCCATGTGAGCGGGGGATGTGTTTTGAAATCCAAACCACAAAACTGTCTTTTCTCACAATTTAAATCAAATTCATCAAAGTGTCAAACTGCATGTGAACTCACTAGAGAGAAAAAGAGGAGGCCACAGTATTGCCTGCATGTAAAAGGGAAGAAAATAGCAAACTGCTATTCTTCTAAATCAGCCACAGTGTTATCTCTGGCTTGTGTGCTGTGGTCAGTTCTATAAGGGATGTCCTGAGGGGTAAAAATGAGATAATACAATGTTTCAATGCTCAAGCCATTTCCTCAAACACATGACATGAGCTGTGAATGAATAAACCCTGGTAACACAACTTCCTGACAACCAGATAAAGAATTCCAGAGGCGAGAGAAAGAAAACTGGCATGTTTTTAGAAAACATACAAGTAGACACTAAACCTGATAGCCAGGCATGTGGAAGCTCTTTTGAGGTGACAACTAAACTTTTTAGATATCAACAGGTTGGAGGGCTGGGTTTTGACACAACTTTCACAATTCGAATTAATTATGCTTCTTAAGCTTGCAATTCGATTTCTGATTCAATTTAATTAGATTCTATATTAGTTATTTTAGATATATATCAGGTACAATACATGACAAATTTTGCTGTATATATGTATATTGCATTAAACAATCATGATATGCAACTATATTTCATTGCAAGCACATTACTTATCATAAAATACAATTGAGGTCAAACGTTTACAAACACCTTGCAAAATCTGCAAAATGTTAATTGCTTTACCAAAATAAGAGGGATCATACAAAATGCATGTCATTTTTTTTATGTAGTACTGACCTGAATAAGATATTTCACATAAAAGGCATTTACATATAGTCTACAAGATTGAATAATAGTTGAATTTATAAAAATGACCCTGTTCAAAAGTTTACATACACTTGATTCTTAATACTGTGTTGTTACTTGATGATCCACAGCTGTTTTTTTTTGTTTGTTTGTTTAGTGATAGTTGTTCATGAGTCCCTTGTTTGTCCTGAACAGTTAAACTGCCTGCTGTTTTTCAGAAAAATCCTTCCGGTCCCACAAATTCTTTGGTTTTTCAACACTTTTGTGTATTTGAAACTTTTCCAGCAATGACTGTCTGATTTTGTTGCATATGAGTCTCTCAGGACAACTGAGAGACTCATATGCAACTATTACAGAAGGTTCAAACACTCACTGATGCTCCAGAAGGAAAAACTATGCATTAAAGAGTCGGGGGTGAAAATTTTTGAAAAGAATGAAGATGTGTACATTTTTCTTATTTTGCCTAAATACCATATTTCTTTCATTTGGTACTGCCCTTCGGAAGCTACAGAAGACACTTACATGTTTCCCAGAAGACAAAATAAGTTACATTTATCCTGATCTTCAAATTCAAAAATTCAAATTTTTAATGCATTGCGTTTCGTTTTGGAACATCAGTGAGTGTTGGAACCTTCTGTAATAGTTGCACATGAGTCACTCAATTGTCCTCAATGTTGTTGCTAAGGGTTCAAATACACAAAAATGTTGAAAAACCAAAGAATCTGTGGGACCTGAAGGACTTTTCTGAAGAACAGTGGGCAGTTTAACTATTCAGGACAAACAAAGGACTCATGAACAACTATCACTAAACAAAACACAGCTGTGGATCATTCAGGTAACAACACAGTATTAAGAATCAAGTGTGTGTAAACATTTGAACGGGGTCATTTTTATTAATTCAACTACTATTATTTTCTCTTGTGGACTATATGTAAACATCTTTTATGTGAAATACCTTATTCAGGTCAGTACTAAATATAACATGCATTTTGTATGATCCCTCTTATGTTGGTAAAATAATGAACATTTGCAGATTCTGCAAGGTGTATGTAAACTTTTGACCTCAACTGTAGTAACTATAAGCTACTTTTAGAAGCACCATTCCCGACACTGTTATTCAATACAGTATGTCGTTAGTCAGAATAAGTAGAATCAGTTTGGAAATTACACATCACTGAGAGTATAAGTGATAAAAAGAGGCTTTCTGCTCTATTTTTGGTCAGACCTGTGACTTTTCTCTTCAAAAGTTTCCTCTTCTAGATAACATCATAATTCTGAAAGAGTTTTAAACGACCGACAAACAAGGCAGCTTTGAAGTAATTCAGGTGAGATCCGGGACTGGCCCTGTGCTAAATCTGGACACCTTTAGTCTGTTAAATGTCAGAAGGTGAAGGTGACAGGTTAATAAAAATACATTTTTGTTTTATGAGTATAAAGGCTAATGCGTCAGTCCTTGAAAGAGCTAAAAATATTCACTCAGATTTGGAAAACAAACACAATAATCATGCAGGATGAAATCATACAATCAGGGTGAAAGGTACAGGAGAGATCTAAGGCCAAAAATAGGACTATCAGATTATTGGCAATGAGTGTCAAGCCCTAAAAGGAAGCATCTTCCGATTTTCCATCAGTTTAAGAGCTGTCAGAGTTGCCCTTTGCCCTGGGTTTGCTGACTTGCAGTTTGCCGCTGGCAAGCAACTACAAACAGCCAACCGCTTCCATGACCTCTGATCCCAGAAGAGGTGGGTTCCACATATGGGTCAATGTTTTTATTTCAAAACAGAAAATGAGAGAGAGAACTGCAACACTGGTTTGCATAGGTCATGTACAGCAAACACACCCAACACTGCTTTCTGTCACACATATCAACAGGTCTTTATTGCATCTGAAGTACAACAATAGTATCCATGTGCCTGACTAACCAGAGGAAAATATTAGTTTCCAGAGTTTGCTCTTTCATAGCTCAGGAGACTTAAAGGGATAGTTCACCAAAAAATGGAAACTCTGTCATCATCTTGTTCCAAATTTGAATGACTTTTTTCTTTTGTAGAACATAAAAGACATTATAACAAATGTTTTTTGTCCATACAGTGAAATGGGGTCCAATCAATGTGGTCCCAACTTTCACTGTATGGACTGTTCTACAGTCTTCTGTTTATCACAGAACAATGAAAGTTTATGTAATGAAACGTTAAAAGTAGCTACAAAGCTGTAAAGGGAACCATGGGTATTAAGAGTTGTATGGCTTAATATGTAAATGAAGTCGTATGTAGTAGACACTCATGAAAGATTTACGTCATTTTAAAAAATCTACATTGTTTTATAGATATTTTGGACTATGGGTGGCACCATTAATTTGATAACGTGAAATGGTTGCACTCGATGAGCTACTGGCACTACCTGTTGCTATTTTTACCACAACACAACTCTGTAACTCTGTAAGACACTTTTGTTGGTAATTTTTTTAAATCGAAGCTCAACAAGAGAAGCGATAAGAAGAGGAGAAAAGAATGGGTAGATGCCTGTGGACAAATAAAACTTCCTAAAGACCCGCGTCTTTGTTCTCTTCACTTTAGCCCTGATGCCTTTGAGGCTTTTAGTGACCACAGCTACAGAAAGAGCTTACAAATGGCAGAGACAAGAAATGCTAGATGCCACCTTGGCAGGATGTAAACATGCCGACGCTGGTCATGACACCGCAGCCACTAAAGGAGTTTCTCAGTGTGGATTTACTCCTTGTGGGGAAAAATCGATGGTACAGGATTTGGTTTAAACCTATGTTTACATCCATTGCCACCTTTAAGCTCTTTCAGTAACTGTATTTTATTTTCTGAGTTGTGCTGCAGTAAAAAAACAGCAACAGGTAGCGGCAGTAGCTCATCGAGTGCAACATTTAACATCATTTAATTAATTGTGCCCCCCCATAGTCCAAAATATGTATAAAACCATGTGGATTTTTGTAATAATGTAAATGTTTCATGGGTTTTCTACTACGTATTTAAATAAGAGACATCATTTACGTTATATTAAGTCACACAAGTCTAGAACTCTTGTCAGTTCAGTCTTTAATTTTGAAGAAAAATGTTCGTAATAAAATCTACTTAGCTAAATTTGAGTACTGCACATACAGTATAACATAATATGAAATAACCGCCATATATAACATACATTAAATCTATACAGGTGGAGCTGAGGGAGGTGGAAGGTTTCTGAAGCACACTACAACTGCTACAGCAAGCACTAGCTGAGTATTTGAATGTTGAGCAGCGAGTTTATTGGCTGCACACATGTAGATGAAGAACAATGACTGTTTTCAAACAGGTTTCCAAAAGTTTAGAACACTACATTAAAAATACTTAACGTCAGTGATATATGAGATAGTCTCTTGGCCATTATCTGTGCAAAGTGCGTTGGCTTGACTTGGACGAGTACATTAGACTTTAGTTTGGACAATCCGTATGATGATACGACCATATGACCGTAACTGTGGGTGGGATTCTGATGCAGATGTTGTCTGTAGCTAGGTTTCCACCCGGCAACAGAATAAATCATGAACACCCTGGATTATCATCAAGAAAATCAGCCAGCTGATCTGGGGAGCGATTTAATGGCAAGGCGCGCAGCTTGACACCGCAGGGTTCATCAAGTCCATTTCTGAAACGGATAAAACCCTCAAATCCAAAAAAGAAACCCAGACCGCGCGGACAACTCCCCTTTTGTTGCGAAGCAGACGTGTAATCAGTTTTCTTTGGCGTACGTTAAATAAAGTCATAAAGTGGTACTAATGTTTTAATTTAGCACCATGTGTCTGCTGTGTGATGCTCATCCCTGTCTGCGCTGCGTCCCGCTGACCCTCATCTTCAGAGACCAACAGTTGCTATATGGCTGGACCGGAGAGACCAAATAAAATGGAAGAGAGGGAAGAAGAGACGGAAAAAATGAGGGGAAGGAGGGGTAGGAGACGGAACAGGTGGCAGAAGCAAAGATGTGAACAAGAGGATGATACTCCTCCCAAATGAATAGCTAGCGATGCGTTTCCCTTTCAAAACCTAAGTTCTCTTTTCCCTTTCAAAACCTAAGCACGAAAGTGAGAGTGAAATGAAAGATCGGAAGATAGAGAGTAAATGAGAGAGAATCAGTCCATATGAAGCAGTGCTGTACTCAACAAGTTAGCGATTACTGATTAGCCAGTTCAGTCCCGCGGGGAGGCTTGTCTGTCCTTGGCTTGGGAAAACAACATGAAAGGATGCCGGCTGTTTTGTGCGGGCGACTTGAAAGCACAGTGGCTATCAGAGACATTAGCCTTATCAATGGCCGGTGCTTCAGAGCTGAGCTATATGAAGCAACAAGGGCATGTCTCCAGTGAGGAGATAACTAACACATACCTCCGGCCCTATTTGCATGCACCCGGGTAACAGGAGGGACGGGACGGGGAGGGAGATGGTTTAAAATAATTATTTAATGAGAATTTGAATTAAAAAGCAGAAAAAAATTGGCCAGAACTAGGCAACGGTGCCAGACGCACCCCAAATGCCCATTTCGGTGGCACGGCCAGCGAGGTTGGCACGCGACTGGCACGGCTAAGGCTTCCAGATCCATAACATCTGCTGGGCCGAGCTGTCCTTGGGTGGGACGGATAAAAAGAATCGCAACTTTTGAGGTCAATAAGTGCAAACTAAACGTGGGCGAGGTGGGCTTTTAAAATGAGAGTTTGACAACTAGGCTTTATGGACAAGAGTCCATAAAGTACCGGCAATCACTTTTAAACATCATTGGGGAAATAAAAACACTCTCGTCATAATTTCTTTTATGATGGCTGATTGTGCAAATTGTTAAAAGGGGTAGTATGCATTTTTAACTACATGCTGTCATATGAATAATGTAGTTACTGAAGTTTGATTCACCAAAACAAATCGAGCTCAGAAGAGTCCTTGGGTCGGGAGTCGGAATTACAGTGGTCGTGTTAAATTTATTTGATTCGCTAGAAAGAACTACATTTTTAGAGTCAATCATTATTTAAATGGACTACCCTTCTTGAACTATATGTTTTTGATTCATTAAAAAGGACCAAATCATTAGAGTCATTTGTTTTGGAAATGGACTATACTGTATGTTTCTGATTCACTAAAAAGAACTGAATCAGTAGAGTGATTTATTCAGTACTCAGACTACACTGGTTGCACTGTATGTTTTTGATTCACTAAAACAATCTGAATCAGTAGAGTGATTTGTTCAGTAATCAGACTGCAATGCTTGCAATGTATGTTTTTGATTCGCTAAAAAGATCTGAATCATTTGAGTCATTTGTTCAGTAATCAGACTACACAAGTTG
The DNA here is from genome assembly GCA_019740295.1 of Labeo calbasu. NCBI lineage: Eukaryota > Metazoa > Chordata > Actinopteri > Cypriniformes > Cyprinidae > Labeo > Labeo calbasu. The sequence continues at coordinate 2,143 of JAHKKF010485884.1, read as the reverse complement.
CCCTGTATGTTTCTGATTCACAAAAACGATCTGAATCAGTAGAGTGATTTGTTCAGTAATCAGACTGCAATGCTTGCAATGTATGTCTCTGATTCACTAAAAAGATCTGAATCATTAGAGTCATTTGTTTAGTTATCGGACTACACTGGTTGCACTGTATGTTTCTGATTCGCTAAAAAGATCTGAATCATTAGTCATTTGTTCAGTAATCGAACCAGTATGTTTCTGATTCACTAAAAAGATCTGAATCAGTAAAGTCATTTGTTCAGTAATCAGACTACACTGGTTGCACTTTATGTTTCTGATTCACTAAAACGATCTGAATCATTAGAGTCCTTTGTTTAGTTATGAGACTACACCGGTTGCACTGTATGTTTCTGATTCACCAAAACGATCTGAATCACTAGAGTCATTTGTTCAGTAATCGAACCAGTATGTTTCTGATTCACTAAAACTATTAGAATCATTAGAGTCATTTGTTCAGTAATCAGACTACACTAGTTGCACTTTATGTTTCTGATTCACTAAAACGTTATAAGTCATTAGAGTCATTTGTCCAGTAATCGGACTACACTGGTTGAACTACATGTTTTTGATTCTTTAAGAAGGACAGAATCATTAGAGTCATTTGTTTTGGAAATAACAGTTGTTGAAATGGCTCCTTTTGTTTGTGCTTCACTAATGAAAGAAAGTCATATATGTTTGTAATGACATGAGGGTGAGTAAATAACATAATTTTTTATTATTTAAACAGCAGTGAGTTACTAAATCAGAGGAGCTTGGTTACCAAGACCTGAAGTCACCTGTGCATATCGACACACAAGAAACCTCCCAGTGGATGTTTGCAGTTTATACAAACATCTAGGCCAAAGTTCATCCTCCCTTGCCCTACTCTTGGCCTTTCGTATTTTTCCACAGGCTCAGTTGAAAGTCTGACACACCTTCCGAAGGACAAAGGTTTCCCACAAGGAAAACACACTGAGACTTAAGAGTGTTGTCCTCTCTTTCATTGTGCCTGATTACATAATGCTAAACCAATCAATCTAAGGTCTGACTCCTGAAAAGCAAATACCCAGGGCTGGACTGACATAATTTTTGCTAATGGCAGCAATAACAAAACTACTCAGAAATAAAATCTAAAATAAATCACTCCTGCAAAAACTTCAGTCCTTCTTGTGTGAACTTTCACCTCTGCTAGTCCAATTAATGCTTGCTTGAAGCAATTTCGTTAGTCATCGTGAGGTTATACGCAGTTCACAAACTTTACATTGCGCTCTGAAGTGGAGCATCTGAATTGCACTGTGGGATACGCTTCTGTGTGGTGGTACGGTAAGAATTACCAGTCCCCGAAAATATACAATAATCATAGCAGGAAATTGTATTAGTTCAAAGTCCTCAGCCGCAGTGAGGGAAAACCTCATCCCTGCATTTGTCCCTGTCATCGACACAAAGCAAACCACATTTTAACTGGTGATAGTGAGAAGGCGAGGATGCTGTCAGGTCTTATTTGTTCAAGCCGCACACTCTGCGTGTGCTTCACAAGCATTGGCCGCACGTTAAATGGTTGCAAATGGAGCCCTCATCCATTGCCGTAGTCACATATGACTCCCATGCATCCCCATCAACAGGCCTGGTCAATTAGTAACTTGCAAGGAAAATAAATTGTGGCTTGTGAAGGCTTCCCAGCAGGTCAGCTTTAACAGATTGGCTTAGTAAATGGATCCACGCTCAACAAAAACGCCCATTCTCTACCTGCTGATAATAATCTGACTTTATTTAAACTGGTTTAAGTATGTGTGTGTATGTGCAGGAGTGTGTGGAAGTGCTGGTAAGATGGGTAATTGAGATCGTATTTTAAGGCAAACCAGGTCTTGACTTAATTATACTGGTCTGATAAATAATGCATGCATCAATCCCCTCATTTCTGACATACTCCTTGCCAAAAGATGATATATTTTCAATAATTAATTATTTACTTAATAATAAATCAATAAATAACACAACTCATGCAAAAGGTGTGTTTACACAGAGACTTTTAAAGGGGTCATCGGATGCTAAGTTCACTTTTTCATGTTGTTTGAACATTAATGTGTGTTGGCAGTGTATTTACAAATCTACCCTATAATGATAAAAATCCATGCAG
>JAHKKF010485859.1:0-15518 GCA_019740295.1 Labeo calbasu | reverse complement strand
GGATACCCCAAATGCTATGAAAAATCTTACATCTTTTTAACAGAAATCAAAACGAGACTGTGAGGGACAGAAGTACGTTGAATGGATTGTAAAGTTTGACTCAACGTCTTTTCAAAAAAAAGGAAAAGAAAAAGAAACGTTCAGTAGACAGAATAGTTTTGTAAGTTTGTAAGTTCCAATTTCCTGTAAGTCTTTCATTCACAGCTTCGTTTTTATCCGCGTAAATTTAATGCGTCTACCCTGACTAAGGTGTACGACTGGTGATGTTGACGTACTATAATACTCTCCTGAGTCTACATTCTATTTTTAGTTCTATTTAATTTTTTTAGCATACAAAACCAACCTAAGCCACTGGGAAAGCGTCCAACAGCATGACATCTTAGGCCATATTTAGCCACTGGGTGGCAGAATGTCAAGAATTGTTTTCTGTGCGAATTTAGAAGCGATTGAAAGCACGTATACAAAAACAGTACACCATCATAACCGACTAAATGCTAGAGTGTTTTTTTATATATATATATTTGGAATATTTCAATTAAATTTAAAAAGTTAACAAATGTGGTTTTATTAAGTGCCTAGAGAAAAGTTTAAATCAAAGAAATAACGTGCGTAAAACGTGTATCGGAAATATATCTACATGACAAACAAGCGCACTGTTGCGTTGGCGTACTGTCATGTTCTTTAAACATTATTTTTTATGCCAGTTCTGTTCAGTTTGACTACACGGGCTATACATCACCTCCTGACTCTTTGATTTTGTGTTTTCACAATACACTTGAATTTGGAGCGTTTGGGTGGCGTCTAGAGAGCTTTTGTGAGGCTGGTGCGGGAGCTGGTTGGGTCCTCAGCACTCTGGACAGCGCCTGCACTTGCTGCTCCACCGCTGCTGTGAGAGTGCGCTTATACTCATACAGGCTGCCATAAAATACTAGTCAAGAAAAAAAAAACATGAATGGAACCGATACATTTCACTACTCTTGATTTACTGCTGTTTCCCCCCGTCTAGCGGTTTTCAGTTGACTTGATAACCTCCAGTGACGCGCGGCTCATTTGCACGATCTGACATCTTTATTCATAAATAGCCCCCATTCACATCTCGCTGACGTTCATCTACCCTCTGACGAAACCTGCTCCTATAAGATTCACAGTAAGTTTGGCTGACTCTGAAATGTGCTGTACTGCTCTTCTCCTGAGGCGATAGTTGGGCTCTTTTTTTTGCACTGTTGGTGGCAGTTGAGTGGCTGGCGGCTGATTCACAAAGGTGAGGCACTTTTCTTATAATGTTGAATTATGAAACAGTTGGCATTTTTGCCCCCACCTAAACATGAAATCATCGGAATTGTAAAAAAAAACATGAAGTGACTTATAGTAATTAGAAATGATTTCATGTCTAAATTCTGCATCGTCTTTGTGTTTAAAAGCAAAATAGACTGTTTTTTTTATAACTCCCCCTTCTTTTCTTACCTCTTTAGGTCTCTTTTTCCTTTAGGTCTCAATGAATTTCGGTTCTTTAGAGATACAACGACTTTAGCAGAGAGAAGATGAACATCCATGTGGAGGGTTTGGTGGCGATTGTCATCTTCTACCTGCTGATCCTTCTTGTGGGAATTTGGGCAGCATGGAAAAACAAGAATTCCGGCGTGGTGGAGGGAACTGGTCGCAGTGAGACCATCATGGTCGGCGGAAGGGATATTGGATTATTTGTTGGCGCATTTACCATGACTGGTGAGTTTCAGAGAGAACTAAATAAAAAGCGTTTTACTGTATGTATATATGTATGATATAACATGAATGACGTTTTGTTTTGTTTTTTACATCTTTGGAGATATTTTTTAAAAAAAGAGAGAGATCTTTCTTGATGTCTTTCTTCATTAGACAGGCAATTTCCGAAGTAAAATTCGAAAATTTGTAGGCCTAAATCATATATAATACTACATTATGTACTTACACTGTATTTTATTGCTGTATAACTGCCATTTCGTTTGGTTTACGTACTTTTTTTCAAGCAAACATGATCCTGTTATATAACGTATAAATGGAATATAAATAAATATATAAACGTTTTTCTACAGAGCATGTATTGTACATTTTCATACTGTTACTAAATATTGAATAATTTATGTTATCAATTATGTTACTTCTCCACACACAAAACGTTAACAGACACAATTTTGATTTTAAAAATGTATTAGTAAACACATGCTGAAATGAACTAATAATAAACAATACTCAAGCATGTTTTAATCTTTTTTTAATGTATCAAATACAAATCTGTTTGAATGTCCTCTCATTCCAGCAACTTGGGTCGGAGGGGGTTATATCAACGGCACAGCAGAGAATGTTTATCTTCCCGGGTACGGCTTGGCATGGGCACAGGCTCCCTTTGGATATGCGCTCAGCCTTGTTGTGGGTACGTTGCATGTGTATGGAGCTTTGATAGAAACATATTTTCAGTGTCAAAGTTAGCAGAGCTAGAAGCAAGTATCTGTCAAACATCTAATTCCTATGACTTGATTCATGTCAAGGTGGCCTTTTCTTTGCTAAACCCATGCGCTCCCGGGGTTACGTCACCATGCTTGACCCCTTCCAGCAACTGTATGGAAAAAGAATGGGTGGTCTGCTATTCATCCCTGCACTAATGGGAGAAATGTTCTGGTCAGCCGCCATCTTATCTGCCCTTGGTAAGAAAAGAGGGAAATGTTACCTTAGAAAGTCAAATCAGTAAATTTGCATGTCTTTCATTACTGTATTAAGACATATTCTATAAATACTGTGGTAAAGCTTTAATTAAACAGACTTCTCTTGCATCACAGGGGCCACACTGAGTGTGATCATTGACATTGACATCAATATGTCTGTGATTATTTCGGCTCTTATTGCCATTTTCTACACGCTGGTTGGAGGACTCTACTCAGTGGCGTACACTGATGTTGTCCAGCTCTTCTGCATCTTTTTAGGACTGGTAAGGCTTCACAGAACCACGCAGTGAAGTCATGGAAGGCGTCATTTTCCCCTTAATTCATGTCTGCATGTGTTCAGCAGCACATAACAATCTGTGATTTATCAAAGAGGCTGCTGTGCAGTTTTGACAGTAATGGCTCATCAACCACCCTTCTAAGATACAAGCAATAGGAATAAAGAAGCGAAAAGAAGAAATTAAATATTTTTCTCCCTATTAATTGCCTTTAATTAATCATTTTTATTTTTTTTTATATTATTTGTGTAATAAAATATTATAACATTGTGAGTTTACATAATTAATAATAATATAAAACTGAAAAATGTATAATCCTCAAAATCTATTTGGGTGGTTTTCACTAGCACCTGCTGCACATTAAGTGAAATAAACTGTGTTACAATGTTATAGATGGTTTATTACATGGTAATAGAGTGGAATATGTTCTTTTCATAGTGGGTGAGCGTCCCTTTTGCACTCTCAAACCCGGCTGTGTCTGACATCGGAGTGACAGCAGTGAAGCCGCTCCATGCTAATCAGACTGCATGGCTTGGGAAGATAGAAAGCCCTGACAAATGGATGTGGGCTGACAACTTCTGCCTTTTGGTGAGTGGACAACTCACTGTAGCATGATGGGATGGAGACTTTGCCAATGGAGAATTGTGGATTCTGAAGGGCCAAACCTAATTTCTCACTTTAGTGAACAATGCAATCATTCGTAGGGAGGAAAATGAAATAAGAGATTGAGAGAGAGTGAACAAAGTGTGATACTGGTCCAGTCATGTCACTCTCCTCCTGTAGGCTGGCATGCACTCTTGATGTTATGCATTTGGTATCATGCAGTCTTGTGTCTGTATTTACAATGACGTTTCTGTTTCTAGATGTTGGGGGGGATTCCCTGGCAGGTGTATTTTCAAAGGGTTCTTTCTGCCTCTTCAGCTACCTATGCTCAAGTCCTCTCCTTCCTGGCTGCCTTTGGTTGTATCATCATGGCTATTCCCTCTGTTCTGATCGGAGCCATAGGGGCTTCCACAGGTAAGACAAACCTTCATCGGAAATTACATGCAACTAACCCTAGACTCTAATCCTAACCCTGTAGTAAGTACATGTTGTTAATTCATATTAATCAGGGCTTAAATGTACAATTACATGGTAACAAGGAGACTGTTAAATAAAGTGTAACCCAAATATGTAATATTAAGCAACATCTCTTTTCTGATGATGTGTGCACCGACAAGAGGGCAGGACAATAATTTCTACTCTCTTATATTTATTTTTTCTAATATATTGAATTAGTTTTTACAGTTGAGTTCAAAAGTTTACATCCCCCTTTCAGAATCTGCAAAATGTTGCATTAAGAGCCGGGGGGTGATAACTTTTGAACAGAATGGAGATGTGTACATTTTTATTCATTTGCCTATATATATATATATATATATATATTTATATATATATATTTTTTTTCTTTTTTTTCATTTAGTACTGCCCTTCAGAGGCTACAGAAGATAGTTACATGTTTCCCAGAGGACAAAATAATTTAAATTTACCCTGATTTTCAATTTCAAAAAGGTTTCACCCCCGGCCCTTAATACACCGTGTTTCCATCTGTATCAGTGAGCGTTTGAACCTTCTGTAATAGTTGCATATGAGTCCCTCAGTTGTCCTTAGTGTGAAAAGTTGGATCTCAAAATTATACAGTCATTGTTGGAAAGGGTTCAAATACACAAAAATGCTGGAATACCAAAGAATTTGTGGAACCTGAAAGAACAGCAGGCAGTTTAACTGTTTAGGACAAACAAGGGACTCATGAACAACCATCACTAAACAAAAAACACAGCTGTGTATCATTCAGGTAACAATACAGTATTAAGAATCAGAGGGATGTAGACTTCTGAATGGGGTCGTTGTTATAAATTGAACTATTATTTTCTCTTGTGGACTATATGTAACCCTGGACCACAAAATTAGTCATAAGGGTAAATTTTTTTGAAATTGATATTTATACATCATCTGAAAGCTGTATAAATAGGCTTTCCATTGATGGATAGGATAGGATAGGACAATATTTGGCCGAGATACAAATTTGAAATCTGGAATCTGAGGGTGCCGAAAAATCTAGATATTGAGAAAACTGACTTTAAAGTTGTCCAAATTAAGTTCTTAGCAAAGCATATTACTAATCAAAAATTAAGTTTTGATATATTTACAGTAGGACATTTACAAAATATCTTAATGGAATATAATCTTTGCTTAATATCCTAATAATTTTTGACATAAAAGAAAAATTGATCATTTTGACCCATACAATGTATTGTTGGCTATTGCTATAAATATACCCATGCTACTTACGACTGGTTTTGAGGTCCAGGGTCACATATATAAATGTCTTTTATGTAAAATATCTTATTCAGGTCGGTACTAAATAAACAATAACATGCATTTTGTATGATCCCTCTTATTTTGGTAAAATAATGAACATTTTGCAGATTCTGAAAGGGGGATGTAAACTTTTGACCTCAACTGTATATTCTCTGTTTTTAATTATTTTATATTTATTTATTTATTAATATCTATACAGTTTTTATGAATGTTGACTTCAGTTTTAGTTTTTGTTATTTTACATCTGCTTAAATTACAGTTAATGAAAATGAGAAATGTTGAAATAACCTTTTTTATGTTTATGTTTTTATTTTGGTTAAAATTTAGTTTTTTCTTTTTCTTTCTTTCTTTCTTTCTTTTTTTTTTTTTGGTTTTAGTTGGTTTTAGTTAGTTAACTAATAACCCTGCTGCTGCAAATTTTAATTTACATGAGATTGCGACAGTTAGCAAATGACAGCGGTCCAGTCAATTCCCGATGGGCGAAATTCCCAAAATGGGCAAAGTCGTGCCCTGCTTTTTTTTCTTTCTTTTTTTTTTTTGCTTTCAAGAAGCCATTGCCCTTGGACAGATGTCGCAGTAGGGTAACTGCAACTTCATTTCATGCAGACATTAACAACAGTTCATTTATAGAATATATGCTTTGCAATAAAGAAAAAGCTGCTGCAAACAAAGTCATCCAAGCAGTCTAATTAGTCTGATTTACAGGCTGTTTCCACTAACTGATCACTAGGCTCACTATTTCAGGAATTAAAGCTTCTTAATATGGCTTCAACACTGGACCCTTTAATTCAGAAATCTATCTTTAAAAAGATAATACAAAAGTGCTCTTAATTTTACACTAATTATGTTGTTTTTCCCCTTCAATAACACGCCACATACCCTCACCCTGAATAATTATTCACAGCTCAGCCAAATTAAAAATGAGCATCAAAGCTTTTTTCTTACTGTTTCCTGTATAACATATTTCCTTGTCCTAAAGCCTAAAGCTTAAAGCCATTTTCCCTTTGAGCATGTACTTTAGTTTGCACTGACAATAATTCTAATTATGTAATCACTTCTTTCTGATTATTGGGGGAACAGTTTGATTTGCTATGGTGTGTTGTGGGAGGTGTTCTCCAGGCTGTATCAGCCCCGGGTGGAAACCATGTTCCCTTCAGATCACTAAAGAAACGAGTAAATAACAACAGCTGGTCTCCCTCATACATTATTAACAGATTATCCGTTTAACGATGTGAACCCTGTAAATATTACATCTGAGGGAGGCACACAGCACCCAGATTTAATCAACAGACTTTCAGCATCAAAGGCACAGCCAGTCACTTATTACTTTACTTATTGGGAATAACAGTCTAATCAAGCAAGGCTTGTTGCTTTTGGATTGCAAGTAAAAAGAATTTAAAATAGAATTTTTGAATTTAATTGAATATGTATTAAACTCATGTATGATGGAATAAAAGTAATATTTTATGCTGGTGGTTATTACACAGTATATAGTAGATGTGTTCTACTCCACAGATTGGAACCAGACAACTTATGGGCCAATTCCTCCCATGCAGAAGGACCAGTCTGATATGATCCTACCGATCGTGCTACAGCACCTGTGCCCAGCCTATATCTCCTTTTTTGGTCTGGGGGCAGTTTCTGCTGCAGTGATGTCATCCGCTGACTCATCCATCTTGTCGGCCAGCTCCATGTTCGCTAGGAACATCTACCAGCTCGCTTTCCGGCAATCGGTGAGAGACAGTCCAATTGAATTTATTGCAGAAAAATCACTCAGAATTTTTTATCTTGTTTTCTAGTACAAATATTCTTAAATACATAAACATTCTTAAATAAAAATATTTACTTGAGAAAAAGCAAAATTAATCAAAAAAGCAAGTACAAGGGTACTTTACTTAAAACAAGAAATAAATGAAAAAAATAAAAAAGCTGACACTGGGGTAAGAAAAATAATATTTAATTTCAAAGAAAACCAAATTTATTTTCTTTCCCCGCTAGCAGATTTTTTTTGGAAAATATGAATTTTATTTTTACAAGTAAATATGTTTTCACTGTAAGAAAGGTATAAAATAATTTTCTGTATTGATTTTTGTCTTAATGTGTAGTCACATTTCAGCAGAATTTGGCAGGCTAAAAGGTCCATTGTCAATAACCAGTGTTGGGGAGTAACTAGGTACATGTAACAGAATTACATCAAAATTTATTTAATTACATTTACTTATGAGAATGTTAACAATTACAAAGGGGGTTACATCTGAATATTTTCACACACATACAGATTTGATTGATTTCTTTCAAAAATTGCATTGACTGCTCTAAAATATGAGACACCAATGTTTTAGGACTTTAGGACACTGAATAGGACACATGCTTATTCAGTTTTATTTTCTGTTTGGGTTTATGTATATGCTTTATTTTTTAAATTAACAGTTTTTTTTTCCAAGGCATTGTTAGATGCTAGTGTTTGATTTTAAAAACAATATGTTATAGCTATTAAAGTATATCTTATGATTTTAAATCAGTATTTAACCTCAGAACGATCTCAAAGTAAAAAGGTGCTAAAGTGAGATTTTGTGGCGGCTGTGCTTTAAAAGTATATTATTATAATCTTAATTCAAGTGATGAAAGATTTTGAAAGTCTGACAGTAGTCAGTGTTGATTACTACTGTGAGGTTAACCCTGCCTGCTTTATATGTTTAAAATGATCATCAGTTTAGAAAACTTTAAAAATTAGAATTTTAAATTCAGAAAATTATTCAAAACATAATCAAATGTAATCAGTTACATTAATAAAGTAATTGAAATAGTTACACTACTTAGTACATTTTAAATAGGGTAACTTGTAATCTGTGACCTATTAACACTGTTTTTCATGTCCATGGGTTGAGGCGACACCAATAACGTAATATTTAGCCCCTGGAATGCTTATTTTACCAGGGGAAGCCTGCTAAAAATAGTGTATTTTACCACCCGGAATGCGATTTTTAATGGGGGAACCCCCTCAAAACGCAATTAGGCTACTTTTGGGCTAGTTTTGAGTAGCAATTGGGCGGGTTTTGTTGTGAAAACCTTGCAACCCTGCCTATTACATTTTCAAAGTAACTTTCCCAACACTGTCAGTGAAACACAGCTCAAATAGAAATCAAACCAAGCCGCTTTCTGTTGGTCAGCGAAGCGAATTTGTGTGACCAACTTTAATGAAAGTCTGCATGGGGATCTTTTTTGCCTTCTCAAGAAATTCCCAGATGGATTACTACTGAAATTACTGAATTTCACCCACAAAATTTCACCAAGCAGCGTTGATTTAAGAATGTTTATGTATTTGTACTGGAAAAAAAATACCTACAGGAAAACCTTGGATAAATTTTACTAAAAATTATAGAAATGCATACTAATGCATGGATACAGTAATTCAAGGGACCCAATAATCAGTCATCATTCATTCAATCATTCACCAATCTGAACTTATGATGACAACATACCTGTGGGAACTTTATCGCAGGACACGAAATACGTAGTGCCATGTATGTTTTGTGTTTTCTCGATCTCTCATTATTTAGCTTTCAGCGTGAGTCATATTTTTTACGGGTTCCATACCCAAGGATTCAGCATCCTATCGAGCATCCGGAAAGCAAAACATATGGAGCTGTAATCATAACTGTACGAAAACAATTACAAGTGCTCACTGTTTCACCGCCTCTAGTGTTCATTTCTGTTGGAAACTGCAGTGATATGTACTTAGTGGTTTTATTTCGCGCCTTGCGAAAAATTCGTCATGAGATCACATAGACTTACACCCATGTCATTCAAGAACTGTGTGACTTTCATTCTTTTGCGAAACACAAAAGAAGCTATTTCTCAGAATGTCTCAGCTGTTAGTAAAAACCCACTTATTGATCAACTTAATCCAACAGAAATTCTTAGTTTTCTCATATCTTGTCTCATTACCTCTCTAACTCTCACCTCATCTTTGTACTGTCCTCAAGGCTTCCGATCGTGAGATAGTCTGGGTCATGCGGATCACTATTTTTGTGTTCGGGGCTCTTGCGACGGCCATGGCTCTCCTGACTGGAACCGTCTATGGTTTATGGTACCTGAGCTCTGACCTGGTCTACGTCATAATATTCCCCCAACTCCTCTGTGTTCTCTTCATCCGTGGCACGAACACCTACGGCTCGGTGGCTGGATACATCTTTGGATTGATCCTGCGAGTTGGTGGAGGGGAACCATATCTCAAACTGCCTCCGTTCATCTACTACCCTGGATGGACCATTGAGGAGAAGGTCCATCATGTGACCAAGGAGGTGGAATACCTGGTGTTGCAGAGGTTTCCCTTTAAGACAGCTTCAATGCTGGCCTCATTCCTAAGCAATGTGGCTTTCTCATACCTGTTTAAGTACCTGTTTGAGAGTGGCACTTTGTCAGCTAAGTATGATTTCTTGGATGCTGTGCACAGTGCTGAAATAATGGACAAGACCACTCTGGTGAACAAGAACATCATTGGGCTGAACGAAATGGCCCCGGTCAAGCCAAGACTTAGTGTTACTTTAGCCGCTACCTTCACCAGGAAAGAAACCCTCACCGAAGAGGAGGACTCCAGCCCAGAGTCACCGATTCATGAGAACGAATAGACCTTGTGATCAAGCCTGAGAAGACTCTCTAGTGGCTCCATAATGTGAAGGACAAGGCTTCACCCAATAAGTAAAGAAATATCCGTTTTAATATTTTAATTACAATGAATTCACTCCACACTCCTTTTCTGGAATTTCCATCACTTCTTTCAGATGGGAGTGGGACAGCAACTGAAACTCTATTGAAAATAAAAGAGAGAGAAGAAAACAGCAGTAATTCTGGTGGTTTGACTAATATTAGAAAAAACTGTACCCTGAGAAGCTCTTCGACTCCTGTTGGTATGTACAAACCCTGAGTGACTCTCCTTTCCCTTCTAAAGAAAATGTTGCGATACTGTGATAATCCTTGAGAAATAATCGATTAGTTCACTCAAAAATGTTCTGTCATCATTTGCTCAACCTCACGTAATTCCAAACATGACTTTATTTCTTCTGTGGAACACGGAAAATGTCTTGATTTTCATCCATACAGTCAATGGGCTTCAGTGGTCTTTTGGATCTTCTTGACTTTTTTTTGCATTCCACAGATGAAAGCAAGTTATGACAGAATGTCTATTTCTTGGTGAATTATCCCTTTAATTTCCTGAATCTGGACACAGATCGGTCTAGATTTGAAAAAAAAAAAAAAAGAAAATGTAACACAGTGATTATAATATATCCAATTATAGCTATATATTAATAAATACTAGGTGTAAGTTCATGTGTCATGCCATTACTTACGTCAAACTCCCATGATAGATATTAGTGCAGATTATCCTATCGTCCTATCATAAAAATCAAAAGTAGCTAAACGGTTATAAGCTGTTTCATAAATATGTAATTATATAACAAGTGATGTGCTTCCCATCTACAAACTACCTTTAACAACTGTGACTTAAGTGCACATGTGGCAAATGTCTTTTTCATGTTCATAGTGCAATATTAATAAGGAAAACAAAGAACATGGAAAAATATACATATATAATCTTGTAATCGCCTTAACTAGCTACATTGATTAGATGGGGGTGATTGGACATTATGCAAACCCGGTTCGTCACTTTGTTGTACTTGAAAATGAATGTAGCTGCAAATGATTTACCAGATGTAATAACCTCCGGGGTCTGTGCTGTGTTATTTTTCGTGATTTGCAAGTCGTACGTATGTCAAAAGAAGTCATTGTACCTGGTTCCAGGATGAGCCAGCTGCTGTGTTATTTTGTTGGCTTTAGTGATACAGAAATTTGTGTGATGTGTGTATTTATATTCCAATGAATATAACTGTCCAGTACTCCACTAAAATGTAGTGTCACTTTACCGTTCTGTATATAAATATACATATATATTTAAATGGGTTGGAGCCAGCTACACAAATCTATATTTATTTATTAATTGTGGCCTACAGATTAAACATAGAATTATTCAAAGATAATAAATTTTATTGTTAAGACTTTCATAGTTGTGTATTTGTCCAATGAAATTCAGTCCACAAAACTAAAAACTGTAACTAAAAAGTCTTCCATTTTGTTTTAATTCATAAAAAGAAAAAAAATAAATAAAATTTTGATAGCAAACCCATTTTCTATGTCTTACGCCAGCGCGTAGTTACGAAAAAGCGTGTGTCTGAAAAACGTGACGATTTATGACGCTAACTATCTTCAACTTCCAATGTCACTGTTAAGAGACAGCACTCTAAAAATAGCCAGTACGTTATTTACATTAAGTGCTCTGCTGGTTTTAGTGGGGCGGGGCAGGGGTATAAGGCGGAGGGAAGTGAATGTGGGGGTTGGGCCGGGCCTCTTATGCGTCTTTTCATAGACTGCGTCAATGTCTTGGGGGTAGGCGATGACGTTGTTGCTGCCCCACCCTACCATGTCCCGAGCTTGTCCTCCATTTTGTCCTTGCTGTCCAAAATTTAATCCCATTACATCGTTGAGGCTGGATATGCCAGAGATCCCATTCAGGAAAGAACAGTGAAGAGCACTTGTGGTGATTAATAATCACCGCAATGGGGCGGTACTCTTAGCTTTGCCAAAAGTCAAGCCATTTTTATCCTTTGCATCTGAGGAGGTGTCCGCGGCCATCTAAGGTGTCTGGAAAAACCTTAACGACTATTTCAGCAAAAGGATACAGTTTGAACACCTTTCATGGTTAGCAATTGAGTCTGGGATATTCGTTTTTAACTTTCTTCTTTCTCTGGTTTTCTCGTGGTCACGTCTCTGCTCTCAAATCAGTAATGAAATGCTTGAGGTTCAAGAATCGCAGCTGAAATATGGTGCATCTAATTGAATCAGCCTAAGTGAGGGACATTTGTCCTCTCTCATGGTTCAATCGATCAAATCTCTCACAACAACGCTTAGGAGCACAGCCTGTGACGGAAGCTAGCAGGCAGCGTTCATCACGCCCGTCATTATTTATTTGAACAATTTCCTTTAGTGTAAATCAGCAATGGATATACATGACGCAGTTTTTTATTAGCACTACTTAAATGAATGAGAAAACAACCTCAAAACACAAAAAGCTTCAAAAATCTCAACTCCGCCAGTGGGAATTTACTTTTATTTCTATTCTTCGTTAAGTGACTACATGGTCCCTGGTGTGCTGTAGAAGATGATCTTTGGACACACCTCCTCTGCAGCCTCAGCTGTGCTTCTCTTAATGGCAGAGTCTTCATGTATCTGTCAAGAAATCATCTCCCTATTGAAGGAGGCAGGTGTAATTAGATTGGCTCTCATTAAACCTGAGGGAATAATTGGGCATGCTGGGAAATATAGTTTTGGGTTTTACCAGAAGACAGTAGGTATAATGTAATGAGAAAGATAAGAGACTACAGATGAGGTAAAAGATTAGGAAATAATTGTTCGCTTTTGACTTTCCTAGACAGTTTTGAGTACTAAAAGCAAATGTACTGTATTGTGTAGTAATAATAATAATAGCAATAATAAAAAATTGGCCACTTTTTTAATACTGTTTTTACATGTTACATAGTAATATCAGTAAATTATGCATGATTACAAGCACCTAACCCTAAAACAAACCCTATTACAGGTATGTTGTTAATTAATGTGTTGTTAATTAATAAGTCATTTGTGTTATTTGTGTACTAATTTGTGTAATTACATTGTATCAAGTACACCTTAAGTGTAACCAAAGGCTTTTGTATTTAAGTAACAATAAAAAAACAAACAACAGTGTCACATGATCCTTCAGAAATCATTTATTTTATTAATAATAATAATAATAAGTAGTAGTAGAAGTAGTAGTAGTAGAAGTAGTATCAATATTTAAAACGGTTAAGTACATTTTTTCAGGATTCTTTGATGAACAGAAAGATCCAAATGTCTGAAATAAAAAACTATACCATTCAAAAGCTTGGAATCAACTTTTTTTTATTATTATTTTAACAAGGATGCTTTAAATTGATCAAAAGCAATGCTAAAGACATTTATAATATTACAAAATATTTATATTTCTTCTGAACTTTCTATTAATCAAAGAAGCCTGGAAAAAAAAAAATAATAATAACAATAAATGTTTTTTTGAGCAGCAAATCAAAATATTAGAATGATTTCTGAAGGATCATGTGACTGGAGTAATGACGCTAAAATTCAGCTGTGAAATCACAGGAATAAATTACATTTTAAAACGTATTCAAATAAAAAAATAGTAAAAATATTTCAAAATTTTACTGTTTTTACTGTACTTTGGATCAAATAAATGCAGGCTTGGTGAGCAGAAGAGAATCTTTTTAAAAACATTAAAAAACTGTTTAAATATTTTTGTGTATATACAAAAACAAATAAAAATAATAAAATGTAGGATGAATGTATACATTATTCATTCATTAAATGTTCATAAATATTGGAGTAAATTGTAATTCTAACTCCAGTAATTTGCACATTAAAAAAAATAACTTTTTGAAAACTCTCATCCAGATTCATAAACACTTTGTAAACCTCAGATTTGTTAGTTAAATGTGTATGTTAATTAATTTTAATCAGTTGTAAATACATGCAAAATAGACTTATTGACCATATGCTTCACAAAAATTATTTAATCAAAGTGTTAAGATAAACACTGCTGGCGTTCAGAATAATAGTGATCTGTAATATAAAGGAAAATTTAATGTATGGTTAATGTATGTTTGGTGTGATATATATATTTCGTTAACACGTTAATATATATTTGTACTTTTAACTAATTGATTAATTAATTTTGTTATTATTTATTATGTTTGCCTGAAAGAACACAGAACGTTTGGATGTTTTACACACTATTTATGTGTAATTGAGAGCAGCTATTTATATTTATTCAGACTTTTGGAAAATCTACGCAAAAAATAATTCTGCTCACGTTTCAACAATGAAACTAGGGATTAAATTAGGGATGCCACTGATGTAGCCATTTAGATTATATAAAAATATACCACTGAAAAATTAACCATAAATATTCATTTTTGAGCACCCTGTTGAGAATCTTTGAGCGCAATATGTAATTGGCCATAAAGCAGCCCCATGTCTGTTGGTAGAGTAATCTCCTCACAATATTTACTCCCTGAAGATCTGGAATGTCATCATAACACGTTTTACATGGGTGCGTCCTATTTCCGCACACCAAACATCCTTCATTTTCCCACCCGCTCTTTCTCGTTTCCGACAGCAAAGTCATCTGTGGTGACAAGGAACGCTTTTTTGACATGGGGCGACTAGAACAAGCGACCCTGAGGGCACATCAGTATCAGACATGGCTGTCAGCAATTGAAGCATCTGCTCTGTGTCCTGCTCTCCATATACTGCGCCATTTAAAAAAAGGGGCTAGATTTGGCAAGTGGGTTTGCTCTTGGAAAGTCAATCTCTATCATTAGCTCTCCAATAATCTTGGTCACTTAGCTGGTGCATTCAGATCAATTCAAACAGGTTGATGTCCCTAAAAAGCTAGTATATGTGATTGTTTCAAAAAATCAATATTTGAAAGAACGGCTATGAATTTAAAGGACCCAGAGGAGGAATACAGGCATTAAAATGTATTACTCCTCAGGGATCACTTTATTGACTTATACTTCCCCTCTCTTCCTCAAAGTCTCGCTGCCTCTCAAATCTCTGCCGACCAAACTGTTGTATGATAAAAACCTGTCACAACCTCTTCCACTGTCATCCTAATGACGCAGTTTCTAAGCTTTTCTCCACAGTCCTTCCAGCTGACAATCACATGGGACTGTCATGCATGAGTTGTGTTACATAAAACACCAACAAAAAAGACACAGCCACTCTTTCACAAACCATAAACCCTGAGGCAACGTCCCAAAACTCTTTATATCCACTGTCAACCACATCTCACAGTGTCTGTATTATATAATAAAAATAAACTAGAACCATGCAGCGTCATAGTTATGTTGTCAGTTAAGTCTCTGAAGTGCAGTGCTTTTCCAAACTATCCTGGAGTAGCAGCACTGTCAGCTTATTAGTAGAGACTTTAAGACCTAAAGTGTGTCAGAAAAGGTAAAGAGCTCTTAAAGTAATAGCAGCCAAAAAACCTAATAACCCAGCTTCTGTGAAGTCTGTTAATCAAAGAAAAAAA
>JAHKKF010485848.1:224-15122 GCA_019740295.1 Labeo calbasu | reverse complement strand
ACTTCTGCTATATTTTCACACTTAAAACAATAATTTGGTATTCCTCTTGTACCACTGTCCTCTTTTATGCTAAGAAATAAGTCACCTGGCAGTTCTCTTCTTCAAGTGGTTTCACTGTTGACAGCATTAAGTCTGTGTATGTTTCAGTAAGCTATAAAACGCCTTTAACTGTCAGGAAATTACCTGTCTTTAAAAGTTTTGGTTCAATATACTTACCTGTTGATCAAAAATAGCTTTAAACCTAGACTTTTGTTTTCTTTTTTTTAGTTTTGTTTAGTAACTCTCAGTAGGGTGTACTCATTTTTGCAACAACATTTTATCACTTTGATAAGAGAATTTTATTTTGCTAAATAATTTTGACATTCTTCCTTGGTAATTGATCAAGCAGGCTTGTTGGAACATTCTGTCTCCAGAGAAACCTAATATGTCTTGCAAGTAAAGAGTAATTGCTCGTTTTGTTAAGTTTTAGAGGGGGTGTACTCCTTTAAGCTGTGCACTGTGTGTGTGTGTGTGTGTGTATATATATATATATATATATATATATATATATATATATATATATAAGTTTTGTGACTGTGAAGATCAAATGTTTGATTTGATGGATATTTTTTGTGTGCAGAAATGGCACAGGGGCCTATCAGTAATGTCTACATGACAGGGGCTTCGTCTGCTAATGGAGGCCGCTATCATGTTGGGAGGTGAGTTTCTTTTGCACCTTTCAGTTGTTCATTAATTAAATGAATGGAGCTGAAAACAGAAGTAGCTATTGAATGAGGTTACGCTATAAGAGTTCCCAGTTATACACTACTGTTAAAAAATTTGGTGCATTTAATTAATCAAAAGTGACAGTGAAAATGGTGAAGAATTTCTATTTTGAGTAAACATGCGTTGTGGTGCTGCCGTGAACGTGCGTCGAAGACTGACACGGAAGAGAAGAAATTGTTGAACCAATGATGTCATATGGACTATTTTAACAACGTCCTTACTACCTTTCTCGGCCTTGAACGTGGTAATTGTGTTGTTGTCTATACAGGGTCAGAAAGCTCTCGGATTTCATCAAAAATGTTTTTATTTGTGTCCAAAGATGAACAAAGATCTTACAGGTTTGGAACAACATGAAGGTGAATAAATAATGACAGAATTTTCATTTTTGGGTAAACTTTAACCTGGGCTGTTTTGACATTTTCCCATAAGTAACTTTCCTTCAAAGCAGGCTGAGTTGAATTATATTATGATTTTTCTAGATGATACATAGATTGATAAATATAGTTCTGATATTGATTTTACTTTGGTCTGATTGTTTAACAGTAAGTGGAAACTAGTGATACAATACCACTTTTTGAGCCTTATAATTGAGCCTCAGGCATTTATTTTTAAGGAATACTTCAGCCAAGTGTTGTTTCAAAACTGGAATGATTTTGTTCCCCAAAAGATGATATGCAGAATATTCATGCTGCTCTGTTTTCATAAAACACTAGTGAATTGAGATGGACTCTGGCTATGTTCACACTACAAGCCTTAGTGCTCAATTTTTTTGTATAGCTGTTCACATTTTTGAATTCCAGTGTGAACAGATCATGCTTCTGAACTGATACGCATGCGCAAAACAACAATACGAACAGGGTTGCCAGGTTTTCACAACTAAATCTGCCTTGTTTTCTCAAAACTAGCCCAATCACATCCCAATATTGCATTAGTGGGGTCATTTAAACCCACAGAGTTGAAAAACAACCCATGGCAACAGCAAAAAAGTATCCCAGTTCTGTGGGAAAACTGTGGACTTGGCAACACTTGCACACTGCACCATCATACAGACGTAAACACGGAGGACATAAAGTAAGCAACTATGTGTTTATTTATTGTGTGATCTGCTGCAGAAGCCAGCAAAATCAGTTGTAGGCAATATAAAAAAAGTAAAGACAAGGATTTGACAAAAGAGGGCGGAGTTTTAAAACTTAAGATATAAGCCCTCATTTTGCTTGTATATAGAGTTGTAACTGTAATGATTATGAGTTCTGAGACATCACTGTACTTCCACTGACTAACTTTTGCAACTGTGTTGATAACTTTGGGTAAAGTTTAGGGATGTAACGATATAAAAATCTTACGATGCGGTAATATTAAGTCCACTTTTAAGCTTTTATTTTGATGGAAAACTTATTAAGGAAAACTCTAGCTTCAGTGAAAAAAGGCTTACAAAAACATGTCTCACTACGAATTTTGTGAAATGTAATCATCTGCTGTGAAAATAAAGCATAACTGGTGGCTGTTGCATTCCCAAAAGCATGCTAAACTCACAGTACATGCAATAAATGAGTTCACTGCATTCATTCACTGTGAACGGAGACATTCTGAGGCATGGAAAACACAGGATCATGAGCTGATCGCCTACACGAAGTTCGCGCTTCATTGTGAAACATGCAGCGTAAACTAAATTCTGCTTTTGGTTTTAATTCATTTGACAGATACTGTGTCAAAGCATAGTGACCCAAAAACAACTTTAAAAACCCTTTAAGAATTTTTAAATATTTTTTAAAAACTACACTTTTGTCTGGATGACGTATCGTTTCATGTCGTCATGTGGCCAGGATAATATCGAGACCGTTTTGCTATCGCAATATCACGATATTGATAATATTACATCTTTACTAAAATCTTTAAAGTGACTCCCATAAGTGCAGCTATGTGCATTGATCTAGAGTAACGTAAAAGTCACAGGACATTTCAGACTGCGGCCACATTGCAAAACATCTGACTTGTATTGCATTTGGAAGTGGCACAAATCGGAATTGAAAAGATCAGATTTTGTGCTGTTCACACTGTCATGACAAAAACAGATCTGTCACATGTGAGCACATTTGGGCCACATTTACAGTGTGAACATGATTCTCAAAATGTACCATAAAAGTAGTCCATAATACTTATGAAGCCATGTAATAACTGTGTGAGGTGGAGGGGAAGAATTTCATTGAATAACTTACTTGAAATACAGCGAGCATACCCTATGGACTAATAACAAAGGAAGTAAGTCGTACTTTCTGTTGAAATGACAGGTAAATTAAAAAAAAATGAATGTTCTGTCTCGCATTTCAGTGCGTTTCACTTTCCTGTTTTTCTGACAGTGACGGTGGGGCAGACGGCACAATGGCCTCTAGTTCAAACGACTCCCACTACAGCGGCTCTCGAGTGGAGACTCCCGTCTCTTACATGGGCGAGGACGATGACGACGATGACGAATTTGACGAAAACGACGACGAGGACTAAGCCCAGTCCCCGTTCAACCTGTCCATCGTGCACAAGTTCTTCCAGCTGCCATGTCCGGGGATTGATCAACCACATCGTTCTTTTTCCTCTTCTGCAACTCACCGTTTCTTTCACTCTTTGTCTGAGAAGGGCATTGAAGAACACGGGCTTTAATAGGATGAGTTGTTTTCATCCTCGTCTTTCTGAGCTCAGGACAAGCCACATCATTATAGGCTGTGTGCTTTGCCTGCTGGGAATTATAGTTTTCAGCAAAGGACTTTGCTGAAGTTTAGAGGTGTCACTTTGTTTGCTGTCGCAGCGTTCCTACTGGATGTTATCCGCTCTAATCTGCGTGACCCTCTGAAACCCTCCCTTGCGAGCTGTTGGAAAATGTTGTGTGATATCTGTGTGAAGTAGTTCTCTTCTGTTTTTGAATGATTTTTTTTGTTTGTTTGTTTGTTTGTTTGTTTTTGAACTTGCTGGCTTGATTTGCATTCTGATGATTCGAAAACTAATGAATCGAAGAACCTACAAAGCTGGCTGCTATTTTTTGCCCCGATGGGGGGCAGGTCTTTGGATGTGTGGACTCTTTTCGTATGCTGACCTGATGATTTCTTGCAGGCTTTTTTTGTAGAATCTCCTCCCGTGTGTGTTCGGCTCCTTGGCGTTCTGCAGAGCGCTGCTTTTTTGGAGGACTCTGAGAAGTCAGTCTTTTTTTTTTTTTTTTTTTTTTTTGTTCTGTTTGTTCTCTTTTGGTTTCGGAGCTTCATAGGCCAACCTGTCCTAGAGACACCCGAGGACATCGGAGAAACTTCAGTACCTTAAAGCAGTTATAGGACTATAAAAATGCTTTGTTTCTTAACCATGTGATATCAAGATTCGTTTCTAGTGCCCTCTCTCTGCGTCAGTAATACCTTGAAGCGTGTAAGATTATGGTTGTGTATTAAAAAGATATGGGCTTTAGGTCTTTCTCGGCTTCCCTTTGAAAATTTCCTTTAAAAAAAAAAAAAAAAAAACTGAATCCTTGTACTGACTCCTCAAAGTAACTTTTCTGTAATCTAATATAAGTTTCAAATTTAAATATAAAGAATGTTTTAAGAATTCAAACTCATTGTGTTTATTTGCGACACTAATGTAATACTACTAATTTCAATAAACTTTATTTTATATATGTGCCTAGTGTGACTAGATTTGCATTTAGGAAGTTGACATGCTATAATGTTTCTAATTCTTTCGCAATAGTATTTGAGTGACTGTTTCTATCTCTTTTTAATTAAGAATATTTATTCACTTGCTACACCACAATCATTGAAATTAACTTAAAGAGGACATTGGATACCAATTTTCCATAGGTTAGGTTCTTAATGAAATGTCTGCAACATACTGTGGTTAATATTCCTCAGTGGTTGTGTAAAAACACCATTTTTACAGCTCTGTTCACAGCGATCAGTTTCGGTGCATGTATCTTTAAATGATAATGAGCTACTGCTCACCCCGCCCCTCTGTTCCATGGAAGAGGAAAGGTGATTTGCAAGTAACCATATAAAGTAAAAATATAAAGACTTCTTGAGGTAAGGATCCTCGAGTTTTACCTCTTTAGCGAAACCTGCCTTGAATCTTGAATGATTTGTGCAGACATTAACGAATTTAGGTGTATTCGGTGATCCACTGATGTTGGGAGAAAATGAAGACTCTCATGTTCACTATTACATCAAACACCTGCATTGCTTAAGAGACATTATTGTTGCTACAGCTGCTCAAGTACGGAGAAAATGGCAGGCAGTGTACAATTGGCCGAGGGTGGAAATATGCTAATACGGGACAGTCCGTCAGCGGCTGTGGGCGGGGCTTGAGCAATATGATGTCATATTGCTCAGAAAATCAAAACTGCTTGATAATTGAGATTGTTTTAGGTTTTTTAGGGATTTACTTTTAAATGTTGGGGAATGTTAAACCTGTAATTTCCAGACCTGGAAAAGTCATTAACATTTCTACAGCAAATTATTTTTATTGTTTATGCTTTATTTTTTTTTTTATTATATTATATTGCTCACTGAGAGTGTTTTATCACTGTAAGTGGAGAGGTTTTGCAAATTTCAGATTTTTGTCATGTGACCAAGTATGACAGAACACTCCCTGTGCGATCCAGAGTCAAGTCCTCCTTCGGGACTCTCCTTCCTCTCATTCTTTCTGAATTATGCTGTTTGCAGTGGTTGTAAACAAGTCGTCTTATTTCCTGAGTGACGTCTCATGAGCTTGCCTGTTTCAAACCTCTATGAGAGACAATTATCTTGGGAACTGTTTAGAGTAGTCTAATGTTAGTATGTCTTTTTGTTTGTCACACTTTCTTTGAGGATGAAAGCACTTTTTAAAATATGATACTGTTTGTTCCATCTGGTCTTATACACTACTGTTCAAAATTTGAGGTTGGTACATTTAGATTTTGTGTTTGAGTCTTATGCTCACCAAGGGTGCATTTATTTGACATATTACAATTTTCAAATAACTTTTTAAAGATAAGTAAGAATTTAAAACTGCTGTTAATTATTAGAATTTAATTATGTGAATATTTGAAATTTTAAATATCTAACTTATTCAAAGCAGCCATTATTTCAGTCTTCAATGTTACGTGATATTTAAGAAATGATTTTAATATGCTGATTTCGTGCTTGAGAAACATTTTTTTTTTATAATCAATGTTGAAAACAGTCATTCTGCTTAATTATTTTTTATTTTTTATTATTTTTTTTTTTGTGGAACCCATGATAACTTTTGCAGAATTCTTTGATGAATCCAAAATTCGAAAGAGCAGCATTTATTTGAAATAGAAATCATTTATAACAATATATAAATGACATAATTATACATGTGGGAACAAAACAACAGCAACATCAGCAGCCTTTTTTGGAAATTAAAAAAAAAAATTGTGACAAAGTGACAATTACAAGTAGTACAAGTGGATTACTGAAAATAGAAAACTTTTTTTACTCTGAAGCAAAAAGGAGCTTCCATAGTTTTTAATAACCAAAAATAATATATGAGGTATCAATTTTTTTCATCATATTTTTTGAGATCCTGTTTTTTGTATCATTATCAGGAATAGTACCACTCAGCAATCATTCCTTGTAACTTTGCAGGTGACCAACAGGTGGAGCACCTTCCCTACATTATTGGGGCTGCTGGACTCATTCAAAGGAGAAGTTCACTTCCAGAACAAAAATGTACAGATAATTTACAGAAAAACTCCCATCTCATTTTCTCCTCCAACTTTAAAATCATCCTACATCACTGTTTTACCTTTTTTTTTTTTTCTTTTTTTTTTCTTTTTTTTTGTAAAGGGTGGTTTGACCCTCCTTGTGCATTCACTTTGTAAACACTGGGTCGGTACTTCTGCAGCAATGTAGGATGATTCTGAAGTTGAATGAGAAAATGAGATGGTTTTTTTTTTGACATACCCTAACTGTACTGACCCGGAAGAGTTAGTCAAGATGAGCATGAGGTTAAAAAGTATATAAATTGAAATTTTGATAACACTATTTTAAGGTGTCATAATTCTGAGTAATTACCTAATTAAGTTTTTAGTAGTAGCGTTGTACTTACATGAAACAAAATGTACTTACCATGTAACTAAGTTATGGAACAACCTATAGTTACAGTTTATAATTATGTAGCTGTAATAAGCAGCCACTGTTATACATAATTATGTAACAGACCGATTCTGTTACACAGCTACACACAGCTACTTCTTCGGCTGGGATCGTTTAGAGACCTTTAAAGCTGCATTGAAACTGCATTTTGGAAGTTCAAACTCACTTGCACCATGTTTGCCTCAAAAAACATAATTTCTTTATGACTGAAAGAAAGACATGAACATTGTGGATGACAAGGGGGTGAGTAAATTATCTGTAAATGTTTGTTCTGGAAGTGAACAACTCCTTTAAGGTACAATCTCCCATGGTATAATCTCCCATGTACAGTTCTTGCTACACGTCATGTTGTTGGGCTGACTTCCTTGCAGTGGCCTGGTAGATCCTGACCTCCTCTTGTGGGATCTCTTCCAGCAATGTGACATTAAAAACATTTTTGAAGTTTTCAATGAAATGCAGGTCAGATTGGAATCGCACCTGTTTGAAACATGAACTACATGTTGAAACATGATGAAACACTGACAACCAACAGGTCTTATAAAAGTAGCAACCTCAGACTTAAAGGGGTCATCGGATGCAAAATTCGCTTTTACATTTGATTTAACATAAGTGTGTACACATCCACCCTATAATGATAAAAAATCCCCATAAATAATGGCTCCTTTCTCAGATCAAGCCATTCTCAGATTCAGGGCAGAGTGACATCACACAGGCGAGGTGAACAGAGCTCTTTCGTATTTAAAGGGACATGCACCAAAACAGGTCGCTGTGAACAGAGCTGTTTTTGACAAAGCAAAAAGGGTGCTGTTTTACACTACCACTGAGAAATTTTAACCCAAAGACTCTAAAGAATCATATCAACTTGTGGACAATGGGTATCCGATGACCCCTTTAAAGACATAAAGCTAACATGTTAACTAAATAAGTGGTTTAATGGAAAAATATAGAGCCTGACCTTATTTGCCCAAAGTAGGGTGGTTCCTGGCTTGCAGAAGTGCTGCATAGTGATCAGCAGATCTTCTAGAAAGTTGTGATGATAGACCACGTCTGCACACAGCACATAGTCATAATTGTAGACTGAGCTGGGAAAGTCACGTTTCACATCCTGACCCCAGACCAAAGCCGCTACCTGAGGTGTGTATCTGCAGCGGCCGCGAGTGTTGCGCGAGAGGTTAAAGCTCAGGTTTGACAGGACATCGGGCAGATCTGTGGCCGTGACCCAAGCACCTTGATGTAGAAAAGGTGTAAATAATTACAAACAAATAAATGAAAGTGACATAAACTGACCTTTGAACTTCTACATCATTGTGCACACAGAAAAAAGAGATGTAGTTTAAGTACCTAGTAAACTTGCCACTATGGACACCAGTCCTGTTCCCGCTCCAAGTTCTAGCGCTGCTTTATCCAGCAGGTCCACCTGTTCCCGGTTCTTCTCCAAATACCGACAGAGAGCCACAGCCTGTGTGCAAATACATTACATACATATGCAAACTTTGCAAATGCCAAAAAACTCTAAAGAACTCATAATACAGGGTTTTTCAAAACATCATTCAAAACTCCAGGTAAATAGAATCCTGGGTTTTCTTGCTTCACACTTCACACTGATCATAAATTTGCTGGGGTTAAAGGGATAGTTCACCCAAAATGAAAATTCTGTCATTAATTACTTACCCTCATATCGTTTCAGACTCGTAAGTACTTTGTTTATCTTCGGAAAATCTGAAAGCTTTCTGATCCTGCATAGACAGCAACACAACGTGTTGGGCACGTTCAAGGCACAGAAAGGTAGTAATGACATCGTTAAAATGGTAACATGTGACATCAGAGGCTCAACTGTAATTTAATGAAGCTACAAGAAGACTTGTTGTGTGCGAGGAAAACAAAAATAACAACTTTATTCAACAATTTCTTCTCTGGTTTTCGGCCATTATCAAGAGTACCACGATGTATGCGCGTACATTCTGCTCGTAAACAAAGCACAGCACATGCATGTTCTATATCATAATGGTTGAACCAGTGATGGACTATTTTAATGATGTTCTTACTGTTCTTAGCGATGTTTCTGTGCCTTGACCATGCACCCATGCTGGCTATGGAGGGTCAGAGAGCTTTCGGATTTATTCAAAAATGTCTTAATTTGTGTTCCGAAGATGAACGAAGGTCTTACGGGTTTGGAACGACATACGGGTGATTAAATAAAGACAGAATTTTCCTGTTGAGGTAACCTATCCCTTTAACAATAAATCCTGTGTATTCATAGGCTGAGGTTTCACACTGTACATTCCTAACCCTCTGGTACTCTATAGTCATTATTGACTGAAAAATTTTACGTTTTGGTTTTTTAGAATTTTTTTTTTCCGTTATCATAATGGTATGAAACTTGGTAAAGGTTTTGGCACTTGCTGTGTGAACACAAAAAAATCATAGACATGAATCAAAAAGGTTATGGTCAAAATTACAGCATTTGCAACATTTTTTTTGTAGTGGAATGTTTGGTTCTGCGCCCAAACAAAATCATACTAAAAGCTCATGTTGTAAGATATCAAACTCAAATTTGAAACATGTTCAGATGTTATACGTCAAATTTTAAAATAGTATTTTTGTGTATTTTTCAAAACAATTAACTTTATCCTCTATCCACCATTTTGTTCAACGCGGAAGTAAGCCTATGGGTGAGACTTGCAGTTCATTATCTGCTATAGGGAAATAATGAAAAGAATAACAACGTGCAGTAAACAGTAAAACTCTTTGCACTACAAAGCAATGTGCTCATAATTAAAATAATACATTAAAATAACATGGTAAGACACACCAATTTGCAATATCAAGCAGCAAAACCAGCTGTTCTGTACAGCTAAAAATAGCTGGATGTGGACGAAACCAGAAGCCAGACACATTAAATTTACAAATGGTCGCGCCACCTCTTACGGGAAAAATAAGGTGGATAAAGGTAAGGTAGTTAATGTCACATTATTTTTTTCATTCAACTGCTGTTTATACAACGCGCGGATTTTCTGTATCTGTCCAAAGACAAAACACCTAAATATGAGCATGCGATTGGGTGTCTATTGCTAATCTAGACATAACATTCTAACACCGAATCGTTTCACACTGTAACGGTTTTGCACGGCATTGCTCTGTAGCAGAGTTCCATAACAGCTAGTCAAAAATGGTGGGCTTCTAAATCGCAAGTGCAAACCGTCTACCAAGGGTTCAAAGCGGGGTTTAGAACGACGTAATCTGGGGTTAGGCGAAGTGTGAGAGGTCCTAAAACATCTGTTCTCACGCCTGGCCAGACGACGGCGCCAAAAGAGTCGAGTGATTCTCGGACGCTGATCTCCTGTCCGGTGAAGAAAAAGGTCTCGTTGCCAGGGGAATAGAAGACACTGGGCTCCCAGGCATTGCGCCTGTTCAGTGCCTCCTTCTGCATGTTTTCATCATCCAGATCCTCTGAAAAGTGCACCAGTAAGATGTGTTACTACAATTCAAACACTGTATTTGCTGAACACCTACATACACATACACCAAAACACAGTGGGATCCAAAAGTTTCAAACTGCATTATAAATCTGGGCTAAAAATAAATAAAACATACAGTTCATCACTCTTTCTAGGTCACTAATCAAATGCACAGAAATTTAAATATACCTAAACCACTCCCATGACAATTCGTAACTATTAATGGTTTGTTAAATTGGTGGCTAAATTGTGTGAATTCATATGATCTACTGTTTTTGTACATTTTTGTTACGTTTTGATACATTTCCATACCAATAACATAAAATCATATGATGCATACTAAACTGCCAACCTGAGATCAGATTGTAAAAATCCTGTTTGGTAGTAAGAATTTTACCTGTATATTTTCTAAAAAAGTAAAACAGTTTTCAGTAGATAGTTACTTCGCTACTACACCATAATGGAAATTAAAACAAAAATGCAAAGATGTTGCATAATAGGTGGTTTTTTATTTACTGTGTTTTGGAGCCCACTATCATGTTGCTTCAATATCTCAATTTTTGACATATTTACCTTCTTCTGTGTTGTTTGGTGGTGGTTTGACAGGGTCAGGCTGCTTCATGATTCCTTTTTTCTGCACATGCAGACCTGGCCTTCCTTCGATCTCCATTATTGAATCGAGTCCAAACGTCTTTTCACTCAGTACAGCTATCACATCGGAAGATTTACATTTTTAATTTGCAATAAAACCATCTGCAATAAAACCTCTCACATGCATTTTCCCCAGTAGTTACTGAATTAAGGCAGAGCACACAAAAGCAAGCAAAATTTCATGCAAAATTCATTTTAATTTAAGCTAGTTTTAACAACAAACAGTAATGAAAACACACTCACACATATGCATAGAAACAGAAACAGACCTGAGGCTTTACAGTTGACATCCTCAGGGCAAATTGACTTTTATAAAGAAGCAGCATCCCTCTGCTCCTCCCATGGAAGAACTGAGTTAAATATGCAGTTAGTTATGAGTGAGAGAGAGTTGCCACTTAATTCCACAGCTCTGAGTTCAATCCTCTCCTCAGGGAACACTGATCCCTTTCACTGGTTCCCGTGTTTTCGAAAACAGACAGAGATGTAGACTAAGAATGGGAGGGGAATAGGTATTTATGTTTGTGCATATGCTGACTTCATCTGGAGACAGATTCTTTTAAGTATCTTAGCATGCACATGAAGGCATATCTCTTTACCCACAGCCTGGGTGCAGCTCTGGCAGATATACTGTGGCCTGTGGGATCTTGGAAGCTGAAACTGGGGTCCAATAACCTGTGCAAGCACAGATGGTAAATAAGGGATGACAAACATTTTACTGTCTGTACGTGTAGGATGACCCAACGGTCAGTTTTAATAGCTGGGATGGAATCAGACATCAGAAATAACCTGACATAGAAAACATGATGATATCTGGCAAGACAGGCATAAAGTAATAAGCCAAGAGGGGCTTTTGGGAGTGATTTTGCCATTGGTATGGGGTGTTCGTGCCTGAAACCCATTTATAAAATGTGACATCAGTGGTTCAACCGTAATGTTAGGAAGCTACGAGAACACTTTTTGTGCACAAATAAAACAAAAATAATGACTTTATTGCACCTTGTTTTCAATCTGAGGAATTCTGACCCTGCATAAACAGTTGCATTGCTGTCTATGCAGGGTCAGAAAGCTCTTGAAGGAAAAGAATTGTCATTTTTAGGTGAACTATCCCTTTAAATGGCATAGAATAGTATAGAAGTACATGATTTGGGACATACCTTGTGTCTCATTGGAGGACAAACAGCAACTGTAAATTACAAACAAACTATTATGTTCATTCAAAATGAGAAAAAAAGAGTACTTCCTGGTCTCCTTGCATACTAAAAATTTACACTAAGAGATTATCATGTCTCTCAGTCTTAGGCTGTGTTTAATCAGACACCTGGGATGAGAGCACTAACATCTGATTAACACTCCTGTTGAAGCTGTAAACACCGACTTTGATGTACTGTATCACATTCAGGTCTATAATAATTCTGAGAACTTTCTGAAACATGGCTGAGCAATAATATGATATAATTAACTAGCTAAGCATTGTTATATCAGGGTTAAAACATCTATAATACCTAAAACAAATACAGGTGAAATTATTATTATTAGTGCAATATTTGGTTTCATACACATGCACATATTTGGTTCTAAAGTGAAACAAGAGACCAGGGAGATGACAAGTATTAATTTGTGACTGAAATGGCTGGAGTGGTTATGGTTTAGTTCCTGCAAATCCTTCACTGACACTCAGTAGTGAAAACACAGCTGCTAAGGTAAAATGGAAAACTGACTCAGCCATGGAGAACAACGTGTTGTGCATGCCAACGTAAGCTTCAACCCCATAATTCATTGTGTGTGTCAGACAAAGTGAGAGAGGAGGCGTTAATCTTTACATATTCTGATAATATTATCTATCTGAACCTTTCTGCAAAATCTTTGGCTTTAAAGATTCAAGCAGATCCTCTCAGCAGCTGATCCTCAGTATCCGCAGTATGATCATCAAGACAAAACACTCTTGAAATACCTCATAAAAGATTCATTTTCCAAAAACAGAGGTTTAATGTATGATCTCTAAAAAAGTTAATTTTTAAAGATGATTTTGTTAGAATTGTTAATATTTATCCTATAGTAGTAAGGCATTCTTTGTTGCATCACAATTTTATTACCTTTTTAAAATGTAAAAGTATGTGGTGATGCTAGTGGCACAAAAATACACACTTTACCTTTAAAACCCTTTGCACTAAAGTTCATTTTTTACATTATGACTGTCTCAGGGTCCACCACTGGCTTCACAACAAATGCTTGTGTCAGACCAAGTGGCTCTCTCTTTATCCCGTAGATGATGCATAGAAACATGGGAATCCTGGCATTCCTGACCAGATGATGGGATGGAAAACAGCATGCATGTTGGGCTCATGGTGATGAGAGCTATTAGTGTATCAGCGCCTGCCTAAAGCCTTTGTGCAGCTTTAGGGAAAAGCTCTGCGAGGATTTAACATTGAGTGACCTTTCAGTTAACAGCTAAATGAGTCAACTATTGGCATGAAAATTACAGCCTTAGATACAGTAGTAAAATCTAACAAAAGACACTTTTATGATAAAAAAAATGTCACTTTTATTGAATATGATTTTACAGCTTCATTTAAACATATAGCAGAAATGTTCAAAAGCATGTTTTAGCTAGTAAACAATTAAATTGCATACAACAATTTAATGCTATATTATCCAAACTAAATAAATCGGTTGTGGTGTATACAACTTTTTTTTTGTAAACAATGCAAGGCAAATTTAAAAATAAAACAACTGATTTTTTATCAACTGATAAAACATCAGTTGATAACCCTTATAAATTTTAAAAATCGCAATAATAATAATTATTATTTACACTTTTATTCATAGTTACAGTACATAGGTTACTGTATTGCAGGTAAGATTAACCTTCTGGCTGTCTAAAGTGGACAGGAACAGATGAATGGTTTGCGTTTTTTGCATGGCACATCATTGAACTTCAGATTATCTGAAAATAGACAAAGCTTTGTTAAACTGGTAAAGACAGATCATGATAAAGAGGAAAGCATCTCCATAAAAAGAGAACAGAGGTGAAACAGTTAAAGAATTATATATTATTCCTTTAGATTATCTGTGTGATGAATGCAACTTCTTATTGATAGATTTTTGTTAATTGTTGTTCAGTAGCAAAACTTACACAATGTCTCTACACAGTTCTCAAATAAACCAAGATTATTGGGCTCTCCTTTAGCCCAGCCATAATAGTTTCACCACGTTCCATCCAACCATATGAATGATTTTGTCTGTCAAAATAGGAAAGTGACTTACTAGGGGAACTAATACAGTGGAGAAATGAATAAACCATGTGAAAAAGTGAAACACTGCAAAACAAATGAACATACACCAATGACTCTCCGTCCTCCAAGCCAGGCGCGAGTGCGGCCGCCGTTCCGATCCATTAGCTTGCCTAATTTGCCGAGAATGTAGCTACTTGTCACAGAGGCCAGGTGGCCCTTATGACAGATGGATTGACAGTGATACTAAGGAGAAACATAGTTGTTATAAAGTGAAAAGAAAAGAGAAATATAGTGTCTATATTTAATAACTCAATATATCATTAGCTAACCAGTTATTATTATTATTATTAGTAGTAGCAGCATTAGCAGTAGCAGTTGGCTGGTTAATTTCAATGTTAATTTCAAACCCAGTATTTATAAAGTATTCAACATTTGAAGTGGATGAAAACCTTTCATTAAAATTGTCCTAAAACCAAAACAATACAATTCTTGTCTTAGAACAACTTTGATGAATATATATAAATATATATAGTGGGTACGGAAAGTATTCAGACCCCCTTAAATTTTTCACTCTTTGTTATATTGCAGCCATTTGCTAAAATCATTTAAGTTCATTTTTTTCCTCATTAATGTACACACAGCACCCCATATTGACAGAAAAACACA
>JAHKKF010485845.1:0-13523 GCA_019740295.1 Labeo calbasu | reverse complement strand
GACACGAGTCTGTAGTATGTCTTGTACATTCTAGCCTTGCATCCCTTTTATGTCCCAACAATGCCGTCAGAACTACGAAAGGAAATACATAGAACTTATATTAACCCTCTAAAAGTGGGTTTACATATAATGAACGAAATACATACA
This sequence comes from Labeo calbasu, assembly GCA_019740295.1. Classification (NCBI taxonomy): domain Eukaryota; kingdom Metazoa; phylum Chordata; class Actinopteri; order Cypriniformes; family Cyprinidae; genus Labeo; species Labeo calbasu. Next base: position 13,376 of record JAHKKF010485845.1, on the reverse strand, counting down.
ACCAATAAATAAAACGCACATTCAACACGTAAGGAAATACAGTTAATTGGCTAATTATACATTAACATGGTCACATACTTATACATGCTCACATATGGCAAAGCAGTTAACACGATAAAACACATACCTCATTGGCCTCTTTAACCCAAGAGGAATAAACTTGGAGCGTTACAGTTTTCTCTTTAACAAAAAAAACAAAACAAAAAAAAAAAAACAACAAAAAACAATATAACTTCTTAGCACTTCTTACAGGCGTAACTCTTATATACCTGTTATTAATCCAGCACCTCATGTGGCTGTACACTACACTACTTGTAGTGCATTGGAAAATATCTTGATTGCAACAATTAAATAATTCCCAAGCTAAACAAAGGAGAAATACCATTTTAACTATTTATTGACCCTTTAACTATAAAGTGCATATTATAAACTGAAATATATTAGAGTTGCCTCTGAGGTGCAACAGCACACACAAAGAAACAAACATTAACAAACATACTGCGGTAGAAAAAAAAAAATGAAGATAAATATTGGATATAACATATGATATAGGTACCAACATCACACAACCAAGTACCAGCATGATTGCAAATGTGACATTGATTTTATACAACAGCAGTTCAACAGTAGTTAATAATAACTGACTTGCAGTTTAGGCAGATTATTGACCGTTTTTCCTAACGAAAATGGTTCTAAGCAAAGCCACGCAGAACAGGCATGCATCTGTAAGCAACACACAGTGTTTTGTTACTGAATGATTCAGCATTGTTTAAAGCAGGGGTGCTCAACCCTGTTCCTGGAGATAAGTCAAGTCAAGTAGAGTTTTATTGTCATTTTGCTACATGTGTGGACATACAGTGGAACGAAATGTTGTGTCTCACAGGACCACGGTGCTACATAAATAAACATAAATATAAACATACAACAATAGACGTAAGAGCAATTTTTAAACCTATACATACTACTATGTATAGGTAACTTACAGAAGCGGTAATCTAACTATACATATAAACAGTTGACTATACACATAACCAGAAGCGGTAATCTCACTATACATATGAACGGTTGACTATACACATAACCTAAGACAGACTATACAAGTACTTTTCATAATACTGTACAATGTTGTGCAAGATATTGTGCAAAAGAGGTATTTAAGGTTAAAAACAATTAGATCTACCTTCCTGCAGAGTTCAGCTCCAACCCTGATCAAACTCACCTGAACCAACTAATTTTAGATTTGAAGGTGCACTTGATAATTACAGACAGGTGTGGTTAATCAGGGCTGGAACTAAACTCTGCAGGAAGGTAGATCTCCAGGAAAAGGGTTGGGCACCCCTGGTTTAACGAATTAGGTGAGTCAATAATTCAGTGAGCCATTCATAAAGACAGTCATTTATTGAATGAATTAGGCATTTGAACCAATTGGTTCAATCAGTGACTCACTCATTAAGACAGTGATTTGCTGCCAACTACTGGTGGTTTAGTTACATATTTAAAAGTATTATTGCATTTTTCCATTTCAGATTAATGTGTTTAAAAAGGTAAAACATTAATCTCATAGCATTATTTATGCATTTGTAATTTTATTGTTAAAAAGTGTCCTAGACATCGATTTAAAGCAAATATCACAGATATGCTGATTAAAGTAAAACCTCATATAGCAGTGATGAGAATATTGCTTCAGAATGGATTACATTTACACCAAAACAAAACAAAACAAAACAAAAACAACAACAACAAAAAAAAACATCAGCTTTTGAAAATCATATAATGTAATGTATGATGAATGCTTTCAAAAAACGTGTGCGCAGAGCTTAACCAGGGCACTGACACAATTCTATCATCTGCACCTGTATTAACAAACATAAACAAATAATTAACAATACTTTTTCTGTTGTTGTTTTGTTTGTTTGTTTGTTTGTTTTTTACAGTATTTATTTATCTTTGTTCATGTTAGTTAATAAAAATACAGTTGTTCATTGTTAATGTTAATTCACAGTGCATTACCTAATGTTGACAAGAACATTTTTTTATTATAATGCATTAATAAATGCTGAAATTACTTTTAACTAAACCAATCAAATGTACTGTAGAAGTTTAGTTCATTTTAGTTCATGTTAAATAGTTAACTAATGAACGTTATTGTAAGGTGTTACCATTTTTTTTCTATTATTTCATTTTCATGTGTTGTGTAATCTTATGTTGTGTGCTGTGTTGCCTTCACAAATAAGTTAGACATAAAGGAATGTTTCCATCTCAGTGTTTTTAACATCATGAAACGATGTAGTGAAGCTTTGGTTTTATATTGCATTTGTTTTGTTGAATTTGTGCTGCTCAGATGAAGTCCGACTGAGAATTGAGATAATGCTACTGAAATGATTCAATAATTAAAAATAATTTAAAAATAACTTTTCCCTCATTCAATAATCAATTCCCACTTTGCAGCTAATGTATGCAATGCATGTTGTTATGTGCTGTATTGTGCACCAGAGTTTTATTTCTTGCAGTATAGTATTTTAACCTCTTTTCTCATTTTCCTAACAGCAACAGATATGAGCAATTCAGGACAAAACACTCCATACAAGAATAATGATATCAGAGCACAGGCAAGAGAAGGTGAGCATGAATGTTTAAATAATTAATTATACAAAGTACGAATGCACCTATTGTTATGACAAAGTCTTCTACAGCACAAGCTCTATCTATCTATTTATCTACCTATCTGAAACAATAATCAGAGGTTATTTTAGTAATATGAAATATTTTAATATTTCAATTGTATATTTGTCTAGCCCCCCATAGTTAATGCAACTGCATAACAACTTAACTAAAGTCAAACAGCTAGTCAGAAATCTAGAATCTCACGTGATGTGCAATCTCACCATGCTCCGTCTAATTTGAGATCTAGTATGTACTTAATGCTGGATGCAGATCTGCAGAAACATACGCCTTCACTTAATCTACTTGAGAAAATAATTTCAGAGTAAGTCAGAATAAAATCAAATGTAACAATGTATCAGTCAGGTAATATTTATTATGCCAATTACATAGCCAATTCAGATATCAAATCAATACAAAATATCACATTCTCAAAGATAGATCGAAAAGTAAAAGATGCATACCTGACCATAGAAAAATACATAGTATATGTACATAGAGTGTATGGACACACTCCACATCTGAGCTCATCTGACTACATAAGTGCCCTGATCTTCTTGCAGCTTTCACTTAAATACCTCAGACCAAGACAAACATCCTTTAAAATTCAGACAGGAACTAACAATTGAAATCTGCATTGATCAGATTTCTCCTAGGAGTCCTAGATGTGATATCCTACCTTTTGGGACAGATGGTATTTTCCACGAAAGACACTGGGAACACAGTGAACAAAATATCTCTAAATTCTTAGGATCTTTATTACTTTTTAGTCACACATGACTGTAAATATGTGGCTGTAAATATGACTTGCATTCATATAAAAGATTATATGTAATGCGATCTGGGAATTTCATTAAATTATTATTTTGTAACATTTTGTCTATCATCTCTAAAAATATCTTGACAAAATTAACTTATTTAGTGCAGAAAAATAGCGATTTATTGCAGCAAGCAGAAATGACTGTGTCTTTCCCTTATGTTAAGATTAAGAACACGCTGGGGAGGTGCTTTTTCTTAACACCACAAAAACAGTTAACCTATCAAAATAAACCACATAACATATTTAATAAAGGTGTATGAATGCACATTCCCGACCAGTCCTGTGTAAACTATAGCACGCAATTTTTTTACTGAGATGAGATGGCGGAGGACAACAACGTTGTCTGAAGTAGCCTAGTGTGGAGAGGGTGTGAACTGTTATGTTGTGCTCGTTTTTGTAAATATAAACTACAAGGTACACAGTATTCATGCTATCTAAACATACAAGCAGTGATCAAAAGTTCAAAAACTATGTCCATGATAAACAACGGAAAACAGTTAGTCTGTTTGTGTAATGATGCTGTATAGTGCTCCTGACTTGACAGACAGCTCTTGTTAAACCCATACATAAATGAAAGTGAAGGCCTTCTCACTTTAAACCTGTTTTTATCAAAACTTCATTCCTGAAAATCATAGCTATCAGCCAACTTAAGATAGCATAACCCTTTTTTTATGTTCAAGCTATGGACAAAATAAAAACATAGTTAAAATGGCTTGAACCCACATGAAGCTTTCATATGGTATCAAAACCTAAAAAAGGTAAAATTTCACCATGTGTTGGGTTTTCGAGATCGCTTCACATTTTATACTATTGACCATTCTGAGTGAGCTAATTGGAGGGAGGATGGATAAGGGGAAGGAAGGGGTGAAAAAGAACTAATATATAGGTGAGAGAGACAGTTTCCACATATTCTTTCAATGAGATGTGGAAGCAGCTCACTGTATGTTAATACACTGTGTGTATATTGTTCATCTCAAAACGTGTCTGAGATTATGTAAATCTTACACCACATCAGTCGTACATGCTAACAGGCACATCCAGCAATTCAGAAACATTTAGAAGATATGAAGTGCAGTACTTAGATTTTTTCTGAATACGATTTTAAGAGTATGAACAGTTGGTACTATGGGTCAGCCATTTCATGTTTTCAGTGTTCTTAACTAGTAGTGAGGCCAGGACGGAGGGTGGTTTTAGAGCTTAATGTCAAAGGCTGCTAATGTTGCTTGATCATAAGAAACTTTGGTCTCTAATATTTAGGTATTTCCATTCTGAATTTTGATTGTAGAACTGTTTAAAAAACATGAGTACACCATAAAGAAAGAACTTGGACAAAGGAATTCAGAAAAAGCATTTCTGGTGGTCAACCCAGATGGAGATTCCTTTGTGATCAAAGAGATCTACTATGGAATGGTAAGTACAATCTTGAAATTTGCTTTTCACTCAGTAGCCAATTTGACTACTAGTGTTTAAATTACTGACCATTTAGAACTTCTATAAAGCCAATATCAGATATAAATCAGATTATCAAAGTCTTGTTACTGAAATATGCACATGCTTTTCTAGCCTACTGGGTGAAGTCAGTACATACATATGGGTCAGTATCACTAAAAAGTGCCTTTGGTATCCTCACCAGAATCATGAAAATAATGAAATTCTGAGGTTTTAATATAAATGGCCCAAACATTTACACACATACAAGTACAACGATAAGTCTCTTGAAATATGTTTTCTCATTTTGTAACATTTCCTTTGATTGGGTGTATGTGATTATGGCATGTCCCTCACACTGGTCAGCTAACTTCGGTGAGTGTAAAAAGTATACATGACATTAAAAAAAAAATATATAAAATAATAATAATAATAATAATAAATTAATGTTCTTATTGCCCTCAACAATTTATTTGAAGAAAAAAAAAGTTATAATTAAAATTCTGTTTGCATAATAATATTAAGCATTTTACATGTGTCCCTTAATTTCCTATTTTTCCTCATATTGTGTTTGTAATTGAATGTTGTCAAGCTTAACATGTCCACCCTGTCATAGTGAAATATATACGGTATATATACAGTATGTATGCAGATGATTTTTCTCTGTCTGGTATTGTCCTTAAAGTATGCAATGAGGTAAATACTTAGGACATTGTATAACTGATGACTTGTCTGATGATGGGGACATTTACAGACAGTGTTACATGATGTACACTCAAGTTAATATGCTGATGCACAAATTTAGTATGTGCTCAGAATTTGTTAGGGCTACACTTTTTAGAGCATTTTGTACATGTATACTGTCCATTTGTGGCAGTGTTACAGACAGAGTAGCATGCAGAAACTCTGTGTAGCATATAATGATGGATTGAGGCTGTTGCTTAAGGTTCCACGATGGAGCAGTGCAAGCCACATATTTGTCTGTGCTGGTGTGTGAACTTGCTCTGCTGTGCTGCGTAATTTGCTGTACAATTGTATGTGTAGGTTATCAGACTCTGCAAACAGCATAATTTCAATACTGACAAACCCGGCACTTAGTTCAGTCAGATTATTCTCCAGTATGTGAAACCACTGGCGTTTTAGTCTGTATGTAAATATGTGATGTTGTGGGTTCTGTCTGTCTTTTAAATTAATTATTAGTTGTTTATTCTATCTACTGGATCGTTTGTGTTTTTGGACCATGTGTCTGTAATAAAGTTTTGATGATGATGATGATGATAAATATCTTTGTTGTTAGATTTTATTTAGAAAATAATACATATTTAGTCCGTAATTTCATTATTATCAAAAGACTTTTCCTATTATTTAAAATATTTTGTTGGTAAAGGGACACATTATCTTTCTGCAAGTCTACTTTTTATAATCACTATGCAGTGAAAATATATTCATACTACTTTGAATTTGTCCATGACAGGGTTGACATCTTTTGTGGTTTGTTCATATTTTGTCTGCTTGCAGTTAATTTCTAAAAAGTGCTGGAGCTTGAACAACATACATTTCTATCAGCCTATGGTCTACTTTAATACAACAAATATGAGGTTAAATGGAAAATCTAAGATTCTTTTTTTTTTTTTTTTTTTTTGGAAATTGTGAAGTCTCAGAGGCACTTTATGGTTATTTTGACCCATACATTTGACCCATACAAGTCATATATATTTTTTTTTCGAAATCTATATGAAATCTATATGAGTGGCACTTTGTTTTTCACAGAATTGGAATTCTGCTCCTGACACAGTCGAAAGGGAAATCAATGCCTTAAAGAATCTGCATCATGGATATATTGTTCCTTATGAGGATTCATTTAAAGGTTTGTCTGCTTAACTTAATTATTCCAAACTTTTGACTGGTATTTTATATACATATACATGCATGTATTTATTTATTTATTTATTTATTTATTTATTTATTTTAAATGAGCAATTTACTCATGAAATGATGCAATAATAACCCCATAAATTATAAAAAAGTATTACATTTAAAAAAAAAAAAGAATACTGAAAAACAAAAAAAACATGCCATCACAATAGACCACTACGTTCCTGAATCATAATAAAATGATTGCAAAATATATTTATGTGCTGTAAAATCATGCTATTATACTTTCTACAAATTGCAATAACAGAGTAATTAATTAATTTATTATTTGTTTTATTGCATATTTCTTTATGTAGATGCAGAATCTGGATTCTTTTACATTGTGATGGGTTACTGTTCAGGAGGAAACCTTTACAAGAAGATGACACAGAGAGAGTTTTTTGAAGAAAAGCAGGTGAGCTGTCACGCTTGTACAAGGAAGAGGCCAGAGATGGAAGTAAAACAGAATGTATAGATGTTTATTAACAGATGTAGTATTCAACAATGAGAATGAAATGATACGAGTATAGAGGTTGAATCGACTTTCCTGGTAAAATGAGTCCAACTGCAGTATAGTGAAGAGTTTGTAGCACACAGAGCACACACCGGAGCTTCTGCGTAGGAGAGGGTCTGGAGCTAGCATTTGGGTAGTGAACGGTAGACCAGACAACAACAGAATGAGGGAGCAGACTATTTATAGGGCGTGGTAACGAGAGTCAGGTGGTACAAATTAGAACTCCGGTGAGGCAGAATGAGTGGGTGGTGCTGTGGGTGACGTGGCAGATGGAGGAGGCTGTGGTGAATGCCTGACATCAGCGTCTCATGTACACCAAATCTAGCATCTCAAACAACAGATTATGCTTATTCAGCAATATCTTATCAGTACGTCTTGATTGAATAAAAGCCATCTCGGTCAAAAATTAGATAACACTGTGTTGTCGTCCTGTACGTTCATGACTAAAAACGAAAATGTAAACAAAAAATAAAAGCAATTAAATGTGTTATTCTAATTAAAATATGAAAATTAAAATGATGGGTAATAATAGATTATGACAGAATTTTTACGACCCTGTCTGTCAAAATGACAGACAATGTTGAAGTCTAGTGCAACCTCTGATATACAGGTGTATCTCAGTAAATTAGAATGTTGTGGAAAAGTTCATCTACCGCAGGCAGCCGTGGCCTAATGGTTAGGGAGTCGGGCTTGTAACCGAATGATTATGGGTTCAAGTACCAGGGCTGGCAGGGATTGAAGGTGAGGGGGAGTGAATAACCAATGCTCTCTCCACCCTCAATACCACAACTGAGGTGAGTCCCTTGACCAAGGCACATCTCCCCAGGTGCCACAGCGATAGTGATATGGCTGCCCACTGCTCTGGGTGTGTGTTCATGGTGTGTGTGTGTTCACTGCTGTGTGTGGCATGGAAGTGACCAGTCTGTGGCACTGCTGAGGTGGTTTGGAAGCCCAGGTTTCTTTGACAGTGGCCTTCAGCTCATCTGCACTTTCTGGTCTCTTGTTTCTCGTTTTCATCTTGACAATACCCTATAGATTCTCTATGGGGTTCAGGTCTGGTGAGTTTGCTGGCCAGTCAAGCACACAAACACCATGGTCATTTAACCAACTTCTGGTGCTTTTGGCAGTGTGGGCAGGTGCCTGCTGGGAAATGAAATCAGCATCTTTAAAATGCTGGTCAGCAGGAGGAAGCATGAAGTGCTCTAAAATTTCTTGGTAAACGGGTGCAGTGACTTTGGTTTTCAAAAAACACAGTGGACCAACACCAGCAGATGACATTATAACCCAAATCATCACAGACTGTGGAAACTTAACACCAGACTTCAAGCAACTTGGGCTATGAGCTTCTCCACCCTTCCTCCAGACTCTAGGACCTTGGTTTCCAAGTAAAATACAAAGCTTGCTCTCATCTGAAAAGAGGACTTTGGACCACTGGGCAACAGTCCATTTATTTTTCTCCTTAGCCCAGGTAAGACGCCACGTTGACTGTGATTCAGGAGTGGCTTAACAAGAGGAATACGACAACTGTAGCCATATTCCTTGACACATCTGTTTGTGGTGGCTCTTGATGCCTTGACCCCAGCCTCAGTCCATTCCTTGTGAAGTTCACCCAAATTCTTGAATCGATTTTTACAAGCCTCTGAAGGCTTCGGTTCTCTAGGTTGGTTGTGCCGGCTGGTTGGTTTTCTTCCACACTTTTTCCTTCCACTCAACTTTCTGTTAACATTTTTGGATACAGCGCTCTGTGAACAGCCAGCTTCTTTGGCAATGAATGTGAAGGGTGTCAATGATATTCTACCGGACAGCTTCTCAGATCAGCAGTCTTCTCCATGATTGTGTAGCCTAGTGAACCAAACTGAGAGACCAGTTTGAAGGCTCAGGAAACCTTTGCAGGTGTTTTGAGTTGATTAGCTGATTGGCATGTCACCATATTCTAATTTGTTGAGATAGTGAATTGGTGGGGTTTTGTTAAATGTGAGCCAAAATTATCACAATTAAAAGAACCAAAGACTTAAACTACTTCAGTCTGTGTCCACTGAATTTATTTAATACACGAGTTTCACAATTTGATTTGAATTACTAAAATATATGAACTTTTCCACGACATTCTAATTTATGGAGATACCAGCAGTAACATTTATGTGCAGGTTTAACACTTTCCTTGAATAATTTCTGCTGGCATTTGGCCAATTGGTCTTTTTTGCATGCATACACATTTCTGAAAGCAAACCTGAGAAGGTAAGAGAAGATCCCACAGCATTTTTATACATGTAATTCAAGGAGTATTCTGACTGTGTGTAAGTGTATGCATGCCCTAATCATTAATTATTTGAATTTATTAACAAGCTGGAACTCAAACCTACAAAGCTACAATTTATGAAGTGTTTGTGAATCTGGAAGGGAGTTAACAGTATAAGCAGTTTTAAGCTTATAAGCAGTCTTTCCCAAACTTTTGAACTTAATAACAGCTGCCAGATTTGCCAACTATTCTATTTTCAAGAAAGCACAGATTTTAGGGAAGCTAATTATACAAAATATTGTTGTATTGTGTTTTAGCATCCAAACTGCAGGCCGCTGTTTACCTGCAAACAAATTAAGATTATTTTTGAGGTCTAAAAAACAAATGCAATGCATTTCTCTCCCTGTTTATAGCATGAAATGTATATTGTGCTTAATATAATATATTTTGGCCATATATCACTTAGGCCTAGTATAATAATTAATACTGTCCACTGAATTATGTATTTAGGGGTACTGTAACACAAAACCTTTTTTTTTTTGTTTTTTTTTAAACAGTATGGTAGACTAATAGCAAAGATGCAACCTTTTAGAATACAAAGCTATTGTTGAAAATTAAAACAAATAAATACAAATACAATATATGAAGTGAATTAAAATGAATTTACTGCATTCTTGTATCATCTCTGTTTAGATCCTTGACTGGTTTGTTCAGATTTGTCTGGCTTTGCAGCATCTGCATGAGAAGAATATTCTTCACAGAGATATAAAACCTCAGGTAATCATTAGCTAAGCTCAATTAATCATCTAAATGTGATTGTATGTGTTCTTGAGATTATTTATGATTTATATAATTTTTATTATTATTCTAGAATGTTTTTCTGACTAAAGATGGTTACATCAATCTAGGAGATTTTGGATGCTCAAAAGTGCTGAATAGGTGGGAAAAAAATAGTAATACAAATTATGAAGGGAATTTATCACTTCTATCAATTTGAATTTACATGTTAGATTTTTCATTTTAGAGTTGATGAATATGCAACTTCAGTTGTGGGTGAAGAGCTCTATGCTAGTCCAGAAATATATAAAAACAGACACAATTCCAAAAGGTATGCTTTTTGTAAAAAAAAAGTAACACATGCATTGAAAGTACATGAAAGTTATTCAGATCATCCAAAACAATACATTTTCCTGTATCAATTAAAGTAAATAACTAAATTACACTTACTTGTTTAGTGACATCTGGTCATTGGGATGGTTGTGCTGTGACCTATGTATGCTGAATGTGTGGGTGAGTATATTTTTCTCTCTTCTCAGAAAAAAATCCATCTATTCTCTAAACTGCTTTTCCAATGTAGGGATAGTCCATTAAATCATATCCATGCAAATTACAATAATGCTACTTGTATGGTTTAGTCAGTTTGCTTTAAAGTATACAAACACTGAGCACCGTGCTCACCAATTTTAAGATCTTTTTAATATTCTTCTTTTTATTAATTATTATTATTAAGCAATGACAACTCATCATGGAAGGCAAGGGAGGCACAGCCTATCCAAAATTTTGAGGTTAAAATGGGAGAAGGATGATTTAATATTAATAAAATTTTCAGTTACTAATTTTATTTCATGTCTCAGAATATATATATTTTTGTTTGTACACAACTGTAACTGTAACAATGTTACTGAAATTGAAAACACTGGTTTTCTTTCATGAGCATGCCAAATCTGCTGATGTAGTTACAGCCACTAAAGAATAGAGAAGGGGAGTGGGAGGCAAATCCATAACTGGAGACTTGTGCCAAAGACCAAAGACCTATAGGCCTTTTTCACAGTCTGCGTGTTGTCACATCTGGCTTTGATTAGTAGCATAAAATAATTTGTGCCTGCATTATTGCCAATGGGCTGTAGTCAATTTTAGGCCAGATGAAGCCTTAAAATGCGAGTGACAACAATTTGGTAACTCATATGCGATGTCACTTCATTAGCGCATGAGAATTCTTAAACACACCAAAAGTGAAAGAGTGTTAGTTGTGTGAATGACGCTACATGGACCATTATTAGCTCTGCCTAAAAACAGCGCAGCGTGAGCTCAGAACAAAGGCGTTTACTCTGTGATTGATCTCAATAATGCAACCAAGCATTTGAGTTTGAGCATTTCAGAGCATTTCAGAAGTTTCTGATACAAACCACAGATGTTGCAGTGATTTAAACTTAACTATAAAATATTATCATATTATTAATGTAGACATGTAGGTCTATTGAATGTCATGTAAGGTAATAATAAAATATAGGCCAAATTACAAATATTTTGCTATTAGCAGTTTTGTGCATTTTGTATTTATGCTAAATAAATGTGTTTATCCCACCATATTTTTTCCTAAAAGTGGGCATGGCCATTTGTAAAATTAAAGTGTCTTGCTTCTGGTCTCATCTGCTTCCAGCTGTTTTGTTTTTTTTTTTGTTTTGTTTTGTTTTTTGGTGGATGAAATCCATTTTGCTGCTTGATATTGGAGCCTGCGTCATATTATTGCTTGAATTACTAAGAATGAGTAAAGTGTTTAAAACTTTAATGTTGAAAATGTACGAGGAAAGTCCTCTGCAGTGTTGGAGAGTTGCTAGCTACAAGTAGTAATGCTTTCAGTAGTGTGACAGTAGCTCAACTACTTTTAAAACAGTGTTTCCCATAGCTAACTACTTTTTCCAGCAAGTAGTGGTGTAGCGCCAAAAGCTACATTCCATTTTGTGGTAAATTTGCTCATTACCACTATCTGTAGTGATATCACGCATCTCATGACTTGGGTTCTGTCCACCAACAAGAAATCGATGATTTTGCAAAGATGTACAGGATATTTCAAATGAATCAATTGTAATTCATGCAAAACAAAGATTAAAATGCACTCTACGTTGAAGACTTGATGCACATACAGGAGGTGAATAATAGACTTTTTAAACTGATTAATTTTCCTGCTTTATTGCACTCTATATCATATGTCTATTTTACAATGATGAACCGTCATAATATAATCTGTTCCCCTGCAGTTTTGTAATGAACAATAATTGAACAGAAAATAAAATTGCAATGTAGTGGTGTGCTTATAATTTGGCAAAGGATGATTGCGGTGCGATTTCACGCCAAGCGCAGCTGATGATCTCTGGATTGAAAAAACAGTTGCAAATGGACCTTGTTTTTCCATGTGAAATTTGTCACTGTGCATTCACAAAAGTAAAAATGCAAATGGTAATGCAAGATTTGCAATTGTGTTTGGATTGTCACAATTTATACATCCACATATTGAAAACAGTACAATTTGCAATTCCTTTTGAAAATTGTCCGTAATATCGTTCCACAGAATCTTCCCAGAGGCATTGCAAGTATGCCGGCTGAGTGAACAGACTTTCCTTGCTTGTGCCTCAGTTGGTATATCACATGGGGATTGAGCAAGGAAAAATGTACACTAGCATGCATCCAACTGTTGATCTTTGCCTGCCATTCTTGCTCTGTCTGCACAGCATACATGAACGTGCTGATGACAGGCAGGTAGGACAACCTATTACCTATTCTACAGTGGGTACGGAAAGTATTCAGACCCCCTTAAATTTTTCACTCTTTGTTATATTGCAGCCATTTGCTAAAATCATTTAAGTTCATTTTTTTTTTCCTCATTAATGTACACACAGCACCTCATATTGACAGAAAATCAAATTTTGATCCAATACAGCCATGAGTCTTTTTGGGAAAGATGCAACAAGTTTTTCACACCTGGATTTGGGGATCCTCTGCCATTCCTCCTTGCAGATCCT
>JAHKKF010485830.1:0-30064 GCA_019740295.1 Labeo calbasu | reverse complement strand
AAATCACAGTGCCTTGTCACTAATGCTTGAATTGAATTTCTATGAGTGTCCCAGAGCTCTCTTGAGGGTCTGTTTAGCCACTTAGATCAATACAACTTCGGAGACCGTTTTTGCAAAATGAGTGTAAGAAGTGTGTTGTGAGTTGGGTTGTTAAAGGGATAGTTCAGCCAAAAATGAAAATTCGTATTATTTACTCACCCTCTTGTCATTCCAAACCTGTATGATGTTCTTTCTTCTGCAAAGCACAAAAGAACACTTTCTTTAAAATACGTTTGTGTCACAAAATAATGAAAGTCATATAAGTTTGGAATGACATGAGGTGAGTAAATGATGACAGAATTTAAATTTTTGGCTAAACAATCCCTTTCACCGCATAGTACAGTAACAAAAAGTGTTAATGAAACAGCCACGACAGAACGCCAGCTCCCCTTTGCACTGTTACACGAAACCGGCCAATCAAATCTTCAGAGACAGATGTGCGGCCCAATTACTGCAGCCCTTTGAGAACGAGAGCTACATATCAGACACGACCAACAGTACCAGGCGCTCTAATGCACCGATAACAGACACTGTCTCTGTCTCTCACGACACACACACACACACGTTTGCATGTAGATGAACATACTGAAGCATCTGCATTAGGATCCTCTCTATGCATGCATATAGAGGACTCGCTCACGCAAATACAGTCTCTCTCCTTGTCTCGCTATCGCTCACACCCAACCCCCCAGCACCTCAGGGTTTGAAATTCATGTGCGAAATAAATAGAGAGAGAGAGAGAGACAGACAGAGAGAGAACACATGGGGTAACGCAGGAGGCTGGTGAGGGAAAGAGAGAGGAAAAGGGGGGAGGGGAGAAGCGAGCAGGAAGACAGTGACATGTGAGGACAATAGCGGAAAAAAAGAAAGTCAAAAATGTAAAAAGGAAGCACGATATCTAATGAAAGAGAGGGTGGCGTCAAAGGTACGACTTTGCCAGGGAATTCTCTGCATCAACCTGGAAACATTCCAACACACACACACACACACACAACATGTGGACACATTCCAGCGAGCCGCAGCTGTTAACCCTTACACCACAACTGTACTTCCATAATTACTGCTTCTCCAAAGAAACGTATGTTCAGACAGACCGCTGCTACCCCCCGCCAGACATAAAGTGCAGTATATTAGACACACTATCAGCTCCAATCATCAGATCCTTCCTACACAGTGAAATGTCATTGCCTCTAACAGTGATATTCTCAATGTCATGACAACTCGAACACACGCAGACAACAGAAAACGCAGACAATAATATCCCAAAGCTCTTCGCACAAACACAACTGGACACAGTATTTAGAGTATTGCTCAAGGTTTTTCAATACTTTGGTACCTAGTAGTTATCTGGTATCATCTCTGAAAAAAACATATTATTTCACCATTGTATTTTGATACACTGTTATTTATATTTATTTATTTAATCATATATAATTTTTAATTCTCTGGCAGATGTTCATTGAAGAATTTGCCTGTATAAGATAACAGAAATTGCTCTTAATGGAAACAATATTAAAAGAAATGATGATATAAACACTTTACAATTAGGTCCCATTAGTTAACTTTAATTAATGTATTAACTAATAATGAGCAATAGCATTTATTAATTCTTTGTCTAAATCAAATCCAACTGTTCATTGTTAGTTCATGTTAGCTCAGGTAATAAACAGGTAAGTAATATTAACAGATACATTACCAGTCAAAAGTTTTTGAACAGTAAGATTTTTAATGTTTTTTAAAGAAGGCTCACCAAGCCTGCATTTATTTGATCCAAAGGGTAGCAAAAAAAAGTAAAATTGTAAAATATTTTTACTATTTTTAAAATAACTGCTTTCTATTTAAATAGATTTTAAAATGATTTTTTTTCCTGTGATCAAAGCTAAATTTTCAGCATCATTACTCCAGTCTTCAGTGTCACACGATCCTTCAATCATTCTAATATGCTGATTTGCTGTTCAACAACATTTTTATGATTATTATTATCAATATTTTACACAGTTGAATTCATTTTCATTCATGCTATAATATTCAGCTCTGAAATCACAGGAATAAAATACATTTAAAATATATTCAAATAGAAAGAAGTTACACGGTTCAATTTTTAGTTTAGTCAACTTGAAATTTTAAGTTACTTAATTTTAATTTAATTGACAACTGGAATATTTTAGCTGACTAAACTAAAATTATTATTTTTTACAGTGTATTTAAAATAGTAAAAATATTTCAGAATTTTACTGTTTTTGCTGTACTTTGGATCAAATAAATGCAGACTTGGTGAGCAGAAGAGACTTTTTTAAAAAACAATAAAAAACTTTTGACTGGTAGTGTACAATTTATTACGTAAGTAATTTTAATGAATGTACATGCTGAAATTAACATTAACTGACATTAGATTAATATATGCTTCAAGTATTTTTCCTTTTAAGTTCATCTTAACTAATGCAGTTAACTAATGCATTTAGATTATTTGTATATTTTCAATAAGTATTATATTATATTACATTTCATTATTACATTACATTATATCACAAGTATTATATTATATAGTTGGCAATCAATTAAAAGCTGGTGAGCTGCTTATTACATACTGAAGTGTGAAGAAGCAAATGTAAGCTGATATGTAAATCAGGTTGAGGGTATTTAATAAAATAAGTGCTGATTTCAGCTCCAAACTTACAGTGCAAGCAAATTTTAGCCTATAAACCTAAAGTGCATCAAAGTTTTTTCTCTGGTTGTAAATTGCT
The DNA here is from genome assembly GCA_019740295.1 of Labeo calbasu. Classification (NCBI taxonomy): domain Eukaryota; kingdom Metazoa; phylum Chordata; class Actinopteri; order Cypriniformes; family Cyprinidae; genus Labeo; species Labeo calbasu. The sequence goes on along the minus strand of JAHKKF010485830.1, from coordinate 27,281 downwards.
TATTCGCTCTATAACGTAGTAAAATAAGCACATTTGTTCATCATTATATGCTTCAGATCTATTACTGTGTGTTTGTGTTAGACAGTTTGCCAAGTTGATCCCTCATTAATGCAGATTTAGTGCTTCAGTTTTGAGTGACGATAAGATTACACAACAAAGTTGCATTTCTATGTGCTTTCCCTTCGCTAAATATGCATATTGAGTGTTTTTCAAAAATGCCTCCCGATCAAATTAGCGGGAACAATGAACCTGATACTTTAAACTGGTAAACAGCCCTTTAATTTTCAGCCCATGTTTTCCAAATGCATTGTTTTATGCTACTGACTGGAAATCGTATCATTCCGCTAATTGAGACATCTGGCTGAATCACACGCCACTGTGAGTTTGCACCGAGCGTGTGTGCGTGCGCGTCTGAATAAAGAGCTATGTGCGGCCTCCCGACACTGCGTTGAGATGCAGGGGAGGACGACATGAACACATAAGTGAAAGATGAATTATGAGATTCAGAAAAAGAGCTCTCAAAACATTGACATGTCTTCCCAAACTCCAAATGCAGTTTTACAACCACATTTACATTGGCGTTAAACCGCATGACCATCTGCTGATAGTACCTAACATTACAATGACATCTCACAGACTTATGCAAAGTAACAATTCTTGGATTCTTTGTCCAGTGCATTAGAGATTAGCATTGTATAAGTTGAAATAGCACTGACGTACCCGTGTTCTCCTTGGGTTCCTTTCAAGCTTGGACAAGCACAGCAGACCTCAACTGACATAATTCCCCATAGGGTTTTGTTTTAATCTTTCTTGAGGAATTCATCCTCCTGCATGCTGGTCGAGTGCTACCGAGCTCAAAACGTATCCTGTGGCTATGTGGGAATTGAGACGTCAAAGTATCAACCCATTTCTGACACTGACACCAGGCTCTTCTGCTACCTCTACTTCCTTTTTGGAACACAGCCTGCATATTTTCCTCAAGGATCTATTCTAAAGAAATTTCATGAAACAAACAACCGACACGTCCAAGATTCTGGGAAATGTGGAAGTTAAAATGCATGACAAATTCTCTTCTTTAGCATTTTGTTCACACAGTTTCAGAGACGCTAATGTTGAAGTTTTGTTGAGTTTTCCTGATTATCCAAAGTACTGCTTATTATCATCCTCTCAAGAATGCTAAGTTAGTCATTTTAGCTAGGAATAGCTAGTCAAGGAATAGTTTACCCAAACTATGAACATTTTGTCAACATTTACATTATGCAGATCTGAACCTGTATGACCTTCTTTCTTCTGCGGAACACAAAACAAGATATTTTGAAGGCTGTTTCAGATTTCATTTCAATTTTATTTTTCTAAATATCTTCTTTTTATGTACCACTACTATCTCTATGCAACTTTGCATATAGCTGTTAACTCAAGATAGGCATAACACTGGAAATATGTGCCTCTGTATACACATTTCTGAAGAGCTCCAGTACAAACCCTGTGAAACTACAGTTCGACTAAACAGCTCAAATCCTCATAAGGAAGTTAAAATAGCATGGATTGTCACACAGTCAAAATCAAGTCGCAATAGTCACATATTGAACGTGTGCTTTAGTGCCACTCCTGCACATTTCACTTTGCAACAGCCGTGAAATATGCAGTAGGGTACGTAAATTCGGTACCTTATTGCATGTTTTATATACATTTGCAGAAATGTATATAAAGGTAAATATTTCAATGAGGTTATAGGGCCTGATGAAATCCTTTTATTATTTTCCAAATTCCTTTTTTTTTTTCATTTTAATTTTTCTGGATTCCCTTTGTTTTCCATTTTAATTTGTTTTTTTCTAGACTTTTTTATGACGTTTTAATGGTTAAATAAAAAAAATAATCAAAAAGCATGTCTAATTAATTTAAATCATAAAACTTAAACAATTTAACAGCAATTTATTAGAAGGTCCTATGATTTTTTTACTGAATTTTGTGTTTTCCTTTAATTGTTGTTGGTTTTAATAATAATAAGAGCATCTCTAATTAATTGATTTTTATTAAAAAATACATATTATTATTTTATTTTTATTTATTTATTTTATTTTCAGAAATAATTTGTTGTGTATTTACACTTCTCTGTTAAATACTTTTTCTGGTCAATATTTCTTAAAAAATAAGGTTTTAAGAATAAGTTTCTTAGTAGTAGTACTGTCATTACATTAAGTAATATATTTTGGCACACTCCATTTCGTGTTATAAAGTAAATTCCATTTTCATGACTGGATTACTAATTTTATTTTTCAACACTCAGTATCTTTGCAGAAGTTCTACAGAATTCTACTAACCATCACTTGTTCATTCACAAATAGACTAACTCTCCAACTGTGCTAATTGATGCTAATAGCCAATAATCAACATCACAAAGTACTAATATTAGAACTATTGCAACAAGTTTCTGAAAACTATCAAGGGCCAGTTGGATAAACTTAGCCTCTATGTTAAGACAGTGTCTTAAGAACTTTGAAGGGGTAATCATTACCGTTAATTCAACTTACTAATCTACATTTTTATGTAACAGAATTGTAAAAATTATGAACAGTCTTAAAGAAAAAAATTAGCTGACTAATTTTTAAGACTAGTCTAAACCTTTTATGCAACCGGCCCCAGAACTTTATCTAAAATGCAGGATCAGACTCACTGATTCAATATACAATTGCTGCAGTACAAAGTTAACCGTACTGGTATATGGTATATATGTATGGTTACTACATGTAACTAGGTATGTATTGTATCTAGCAATCATTGAGGCTAAATCATTTGTTTCCAACAATGCATCACCTATTGTGTAAATGTGCCTAATTACATCTTCTCCGATGCTTTTTTTAAACCATATTGTGGTGTTGTGGTTATGTCAAGACAGCTAGAGAAATAATGATATATATCTGAACATTTGCTGCTGAAATATTCACCGTTAATTCTTTCTAAGCAGCAAAGCATTTGCCATGGTATCAGGTCATCAGTAAGTGAAAGTTCCTCACGAGATATTTCACTTTCACATGTTTCACCCATCTCTCTTAACGGAAAAATCCAGCACAGTCCAGTGACTGGGGATATCCTGAGGTGTATGCAATCCATTACAGTATGGTATGTGGTTGAATTTCATCCATTATGAATGAGAAATACATGAGATGGAGAGAACCGAGGGAGGGAGTAAAACAAGGAGTGGGAGAGAAAGACAGAGACAATGAAATGCTGAAATGTTCCACAGCCTGATCTGGACATGGAAAATAACTCGGATAAGGTAAGTTGCGCCTGGATAAGAAAAGGAATGGTATATTCAATATTGTGAATGTAAATTCGGCATGGACGGGATGGTTAAACTAAGTAATGTTTTGATAGCACCAGAGAATACTTCAACATACTTGTTGCAGAATATTAAGAAGCATTTTTTTGAAGAAATATCAATATTTTGGTAACACTTCAAAACAGGTGTCATTTGTTAACATTAGTTAATGTATTAACTAAAATGAACAAACAATGAACAAAGCATTTATTACACTATTTATTATTTGTTAATGTTATTTTATAAAAATCCAGTCGTTCATTGTTCGTTCATAGTGCATAGTTCATAGTGCATTAACTAATGTTAACAAACACAACTTGTGATGTTAATAATGCATTAGTAAATGTTGAAATTAACATTAACTAAGATTAATAAATGCTGTAGAAGTATTGTTCATTCTTAGTTCATGATAACTACAGTAGTTAACTAATGTACCTTATTGTAAAGTGTTACCATTTTTTGCTCTAAACTACACATTTATTTTAATCTCAAACAATCTCAACATCAGGATGATACTCAGTTCTAAAAATATAGGGGAGTAAAGATTCATGCCTTTTCTTATATGCGTCTTGCATTTAAAAATCCCTCCAAAGCAAATGCATTTATTTTGAAATATGAGTTTTGATTGATTCTAATTTATAATTTACAACCTTGCGATTCAATTCTGAATTTGATTTGATGTTGATTTTTTTGGATATATATATATATATCAGGTACAGAGCATTGCAAACTTTCTCAATCTCTCAATATTGAAGGCTAAAATTCTATTACTAAACTAAACTAAGAGTTAACTTTAAATTTAAATTACATAATTATATTTCTACTCCAGTTCATTTTTTGAAATATAAAGTTAAATGACGGCTGTCATAAAAACTTGACGGATTTATTCAAACTTCAGATGTTTATTCATGTTTATTTTGTGCTGAAACTGTAAAGCGGAGGAGGATCAGTTCATATGCGCTTTGCGCTGTCGCTTCTAAAACGCCTTTTATTGTTTGAATATTGTAATAAAATAGACAGAATTTGAAATCTGAGTCTTTGTTTCATATCAAAAGTAACAAAGCGCACTTCAATGTTTTGTTTATTAACTAGACTAGACTAATCGATTCTTGGGATTTAAGATTTGAAAATCGATTAAAAATAAAAAAAATATATTTATTTTTTTTTACCCATCCCTAAAAAATCTAATTATTTGTGACAATATCCAAAATAACATACAACATTAGAAATAATATGAAATTTTTTTTTTTTTCTTTATAATGCATATTTAACCCGATTGCCCCAGTACTCCAGACCCTAATCAACTCTCAGTGAAATTGAATTCTGAAATAGTTTCTTGTTTTTCATTTTCTTGGCTAAGGTACTTCATGGAAAGTATTGAAAAAAAATCTGTAAAAGCATATATAAAAGTTACTAAATTGAATGGCTATTCAGTGTCCCAAGATGTATTGAATTATGAATGTCTTTGAAGAAGCATTGACGTTTCTATACACAGTTGATATGCAATATCCACAGGGTTCTGGCATGAACAAACACGGGTAAGAGTGATGATGTTTCTGACCTTGATATTAGGGACAAGGCTGATGCTAATTTACACACTGTTCTGTTACAGAGAACCATGGGAAACATTCCACGATGACAACTTTGTAAGACTGATGAGCCTGAAACAAGGCCACAAGATCTGCAGCACTAAGAGATTCAAAATTTAAAAGTATGAGTTACACAAAAAAGATTATAAATCTATAGTCCAACAATGGAAGAATAAACCACTGTAAAGGCAAAAATAAGCTTAAATGCACAGAGATATCAATTCCAAATATTGCATAGAGTGATTCAAAAATCTTAAGACCACAGTGGTACAAAATAGTTTAAGGATTTAAAATATATATATATATATATATAGCATTCTGTACAATTTACAATATAACTTTAATTAATCAAATTAGTAACAATGATCATGTGAACTCCATTCTACTAAATATCCGATATTTGAAGAATCCAGATCCATGCTGCAGTTGAAATTCTGAAATAATAAAATTCACAACTGCATTGTTTAAATGCATGTTGGATTTCAAATATTATTTGAAAAGTCTTTATATTTTGGAAGCCTACTGTTATTTTAGCAACAAAGGGACTTTCTAAATGGAGGAATTGAACGCATTGAAAACGCATGCCACGTCTTTCCTGCTGAGCCGAATCAAAAGAAGGTACGCTGCATAGTTACAATGACTGTGATTACATGCACTTCATAAATTATACACCAAAGGACTTCTTCAGCCCCAATCCATAAGTTTCACATATCCTCTTGATCACAAGTTGAGCTCCAATAACAGAGTTACCACGGAAGCCTGGGTTATGTAACGTTACATAACAGACAGGCGGCATGAGTAATATTTCATAACACCAGAGACCCCGACACCATGGCATCATCTCTCCTTTGCTCTTTTCTCTCACTTCATCTCTCTTCTGATGTTGAAATCAATGGCGTTATTTTCCGGAAAGTCCCCTTGACGGCCATCGATGGCTCGGTATCAAACGGAGCTTGTCGCCGCAGAGCGGCCTTGCGTTTTTTTCCTCCGCCTCTGTCTGTCTCGCGCTAGACTAGACACTTTCCTCATCCAAATTTTGATATCAAAGAGTCATCAAATTCACCCCCCACCCTCAACTCCGCTCGGCCCGATTTCTTTCTTCCCTCTGTCCCCTTGAGTGCTAACAGGGTCAGGTGAGGGTCACGGCACAGATGCACGCCATCCACCAACAGGCCATGGCAAGCGACCAATCACAGACAGCAGACGGCAAAACCACCATCAGGATGCTTTTCTGGAGATAATGGATTTTATATTGCTGCAGATTAATGAATATCAACAACAAGCTCTTTGTTAGATCAGACGTTATGAATACGAAAGCTACAAAATGTAGATACTTAAACAGGAACAGAGAGCAGCAAACACAACATTCAGACCACATTACTGAAACATCATCCTTTTTATATTTTTTTTCTTCACCCATGATAGATACTCCAACGAATATGAAAGCCAAGTATAAACTTGTTAAAATGGGAAACAATCAAAAGGAACTATCTAATGTTAAGCTGCTGTATTACTTGTTAAGCCAATCTAAAATGTCCTTGGGGTTCAAAAGCCACAAATTACATAATCAGCATAACAACTTAAGTGAAAAGAATTTAAAAATTAGCATTGTAATTTACAAACCTAAGTAGTTAAAGTAATATTTCCATTTTTTTTTTCAAAATCCTTTCTATTTATTTGCAGTAGATTTAGAATCCCAAATTTTAGTGTCAGAGTCAGACTTCTTTAGACCAATTTTTGTATGTGCAATTCAAATGCTAATTTATTTAGTATATTTTTTGACACAGGTAAAAAAAAACACCTCAACCTCAGAATACACAATGCTAGTCAAAAGTTTTTGAACAGTAATATTTTTTAATGTTTTTTAAAGAAGTTTCACCAAGCCTGCATTTATATGATCTAAAGTACAGCAAAAAAAGTAAATATTTTTACTATTTAAATTAACTGTTTTCTATTTTCATATATTTTAAAATGTCATTTATTCATGTGATTTCAAAGCTGAATTTTTAGCATCATTACTCCAGTCACGTGATCCTTCAGAAATCATTCTAATATTCTAATTAGCTGCTCAAAAAACATTTTTATTATGATGTTGAAAACAGCTGAGTAGAATTTTTTTCAGGTTTCTTTGATGAACAGAAAGTTTAGAAGAACAGCATTTATCTGAAACAGAAATATTTCGCAACATTATAAATGTCTTTATCATATGCTTTGATCAATTTAAAGCATCTTTGCTAAATAAAAGTATTAATTTCTATAATTTCTTTCCCAAAAAATTATACTAACTCCAAGCTTTTGAATGGTATAGCGTATAATGTTACAAAAGCTTTTTATTTTAGATAAAAGCTGATCTTTGTATCTTGCTATTCATCAAAGAATCCTGAAAAAATGTACTGAACTGTTTCAAATATTAATAATAGTAATAAAAATGTTTTCTGAACAGCAATCAGCATATTAGAATGCTTTCTGAAGGATCATGTGACACTGAAGACTGGAGTAATGATGCTGAAAATTTAGATTTGATCACAGGAATAAATTACGTTTTAAAATATATTCAAATAGAAAACAGTTGCTCTAAATAGTAAAAATATTTCAAGATTTTACTGTTTTTGCTGTACTTTAAATCAAATAAATGCAGGCTTGGTAAAAAAAAAAAAAAAAAATAAGAAAAATCTTTTGATTGGTAGTGTATAAACACTCTATTTTTAATGTGAACAACATTAATGGTTTTTGTTATATAATTTAACCAAGCACACTGTATATAAGATTTTTCATTTGCAAATAGACCTTTAGTAAGTTAAGCATCATAGAGGTTAGATAAGAAATCCACAGTACCATAAATCCGAAATTGTTCAAATATACAACACACAGAATGCAAAATATTCTTAAACACTATACTAAAAACAACTACGTTTATTAAACAGAGTCAAAAAATGTAAATTCTGTCAGCATTTACTCACCTCACATCGTTCCAAAACTGTATCACTTTCTTTATTCTATGGAACACAAAAAGAAGATATTTTGAGAAAAGCCCATACAGCGTTTACCTACATTTTCTACAAAACATCTTCCTTTGTGTTCCACAGAAAAAGAAGACATAAAGGTGAGTAAATGATGACAGAATTATAATTCTTGGGGTGAGCTCTCCCTTTAGTTCCCAATTAAATTTGCTTCAGGAGAACAACCTTTTGAAAACCACAAACACACACTTTTCATTACAACCCGCTTACAATACTCACCCACACACAAACAAACATTACACCTACCAGATCCAGGTGCACTGAGGACCAAACGCAGACAGCGGAGCATGATCTAAACCACAGACACTCCCTCTATACAAAAATGTGGAGATACCACAAAAATCTCATCCAGAGAGTCGAACATCACGACACACACAGTCAGCACTGGAGCATTTGGCTTTTGTGCATTTCAACAACAACATCTCTGATTTAATGCCTCAATGCACCGAGCAACCCCTGGATGAGACGTGCACTTTACCACATGCGTCCGTCCGCTCGCCGTCCGTTATGTCGCTTTTGATGATATATCGCAACAAGAACAGTTACTTCTCCAAACTCGAAGACCCAGAGCGCATTTTCGCCAAGTGCGAAATGTACAAGTCAACTATGGCAGGCCTGAGATCTGTGGCCATTGTCTCTGATTCCCCTGAGCTAGCGGACGACCGGATGGATGGACAGTATGTGGGGGTTCCCGGATGAAAGGATGATGGACAGAGGAAGTTAGGGGCATACTGGGAACGGCGCGCAACACAGAACCAGGGAAAGATAGCGACCCCCACAATTCCAAGCATGTTCAAGCACGCATGGTGACATACACACACACTCACGACACACACATGCACACGCAGAATCACTCACGGACAAAATGTAGCATGCAAACTAACACAATTTGTGCAGCACAAGCGTTAGACAAGAAAAAGTGAAGGAACGGAGAAACAATAATCGCCCGTTTTTAACACACATCTCACACATGCTTTGATTCTGCTCTCTGCTGATGCCTGAACGCTGCACATCACTGATATGAGCCTCGCAAAATGTAAAACAAGACAATGTAGAGTGAGCTACTGGTTTTTAAGAAAGGAGATAAAAATAGATAAAAAGAAAGTGAGTGAGAAATAGTGGGAACAGAGAGATAAAGTTGAAAGATAGGGATGCATAAAAAAGGATGGTGAATAGAAGGGTTAAAACAGAAAGACAAGAGTACCAGTCTGGTCGTTCCTCCTTCTTTTCCCGCGGTTTCGTTGATCCCACGCTTGGCTCTTTCTCTCGTTGCTCCGGGTCCTTCCTCCTCTCCGCTATCCCAGTGACTTCTCTTCCTCCCAAACCACGTTTTTTCCTCCTACCCATCCCATTTCCTACTGTTCATTCAGCACTCTGAAGTGCTTTCACATTATGAATGCGAGAATTTGTGGGATAGGGCTGGAAAATGATTGAACGAAAAAAGCAAAAATGATGAATGTAAGTGAAGTGCAAAGGAGAGCGGATGGTGATCATGCACCGAGACAAGTAGGAAAAGGAGCTGTTGAAGGGGCCTGGTTTTTTAGGGAGGCACGCAGAGGGGTGGGGGGGACCATTAGAAAGGCTGCGCGTGTTTCTGCGTCCANGGGGGGGGGGGGGACCCATTAGAAAGGCTGCGCGTGTTTCTGCGTCCAGGAGGGAGGAACACGGATGAAGCTGCCAGGCTGCGAGGATGAGAAGAGAAGCACTGCAGCCGGCGGAGAGAGAGGAAAAGAGAGCGAGATCGTAAGGGCGCATGTGTACGCGAGCGACCGCATGAGGAGGTGGGAGGGGAGAGAGAATGACAGAGAGGGAACGACAGATAGAAAAGAGAGGCTAAGGGGTTCACGGGAGGGAGGGAAGAAGGAGGAGTGAGCCGTAGCCGAGAGTTCAGGGGAGGGGGCCGGAATACATTTTCTTGTCCTCGTCTCCCGGTATTCGATTTTCTTTCACTTGCTTTTTTGAGAGTGTGCGTGTTTTTGTTTTTTTGGGGGTTTTTTTCAATCTCACCTTCTTCATTCCAGTGCTTGGAAAACTGAGGATATTCCAGCCTGCGCTTTCCCGTTCTCGCTGTCTTCCAGGTCATTTTCTCCACATGCACTTGAACTCCAAATCCTGTCTGCCGGCCCCTCCCCCCGACCTCTGTGACTCGCTCTCCTTCGCTCCTTCTGATGGAGGCTTGAAATAGTGCTCGCAGGCTGTAAGTGAGAGTGAGAGGGAGGGGAGGACGAGGGGGACAGAAAGGGAGAGAGACGTAGGGGGAAGGGGAGAAGGTTTACACGAACAGACTCTGTGCAGAGAGTGTGTGTCTGTATGTGTGTGTGTGCTAGTGTGTGTCAGACGGAGAGAAAAACGAGAGGAAGAAACCCCGTGCACATACATGTGTTCAGTGACTTTGATTCTCAGAAATTACAGTGAGCTGCACAAAACATTAATTCTTGGAAGCAGATTGAACAGGGGCATCTATTGTCTTCGAGGGGCCACCAGTGGCAGTCCTGGCGCACTTGAAACCCTATAGCCGAGATAAGATAGTATGAGCAAAAGGAAACACTTTTTAATAACTTAGTAGCTCTCTATGTAAATGCAAGTATTTTCTCAATAAACAGCAACTGAACTTGTTCATCATGCATTTTCATTGCATGGAAAACTTATTCTATAATACATTTCTAAAATATTTCAACAGGACAAAGTTATGAGAGCAATATGAGAGCAGTTAAAACACATTAAAAGTACATTTATTTTTGTTATTTGAACTGGACATGTAAAAATAAACTTGTTTTAATTTCAGCTACTGTAGTTGCTAAAGCATCATATCTCACTTTTTTTTAGTTTAACCTTAAAGGAGAAGTCCACTTACAGAACAAAGATTTACAGATAATGTACTCATACTCATGTCTTTCTTTCTTCAGCCGTAAAGAAATTATGTTTTTTGAGGGAAACATTTGGGAATTTTTCTCCATATAATGGACTGATATGGTGCCCCGATTTTAAACTTCCAAAATGCAGTTTAAATGCGGCTTCAAACGATCCCAACCGAAGAAGAAGGGTCTTGTTTAGTGAAACGATTGGTTATTTTCATTAAAAAAATACAATTTAAAAACTTTTTAATCTCAAATGCTCATCTTGTCTTGCTCTGCCTGAACTCTGTGTATTCTGGCTCAAGACAGTTAGGGTTCGTCAAAAAACTCGCATCGTATTTTCTCCCTCAACTTCAAAAATTATTTCAAAATCATCCTGCACCGCTGCAGAAGTACCGACCCAGTATTTGCCAAGCGAACATGCAAAGAAGATTAAACACCCTTAACAAAAAAGGTAAAACAGCAATATAGGATGATTTTGAAGTTGAGGGAGAACATGAGATGGGAATTTTTCGACATACCCTAACTGTCATGCACCGGAAAAAAACAGTTCAGGCAGAGCGAAACAAGACGAGCGTTTGACATAAAAAGTAAATAAATTGTATTATTTTTATGAAAATAACCGACCGTTACGCTAGATAAGACCATTCTTCCTCGGCTGGGATCGTTTACAACCGCATTTGGGATCGTTTGAAGCCGCATTTAAACTGCATTTTGGAAGTCCATTATATGGAGAAAAATCCTGAAATGTTTCCCTCAAAAAACATTTCTTTATGACTGAAAAAAGTAAGACATGAACATCTTGGATGACAAGGGGTGAGTACATTATCTGTCAGTGTTTGTTCTGGAAGTGGACTTCTCCTTTAAGAACTGAAATAACAAAAATAAATAAATAAATAATACAATTTGTAAAAACTATAGACATTTAAAAAACTAATGCAAAATGACAAAAACACACGATACTAAAACTATAAAATAAAAATTAATGAGGTCAACCTTACCATGAAAGAATAAGTTTTTACCAAAGGTTTTTACTATGCTGATAGCACAGATGTCAACATTTGGTGGTTTAAATATCCATGTGAGGTCTCTCTTAAAAGTTTTTAAATCATTTTTTTTATTTTTAGTGCATGATTTTCTATAGTCTGGTTTGTGCTTTTAATTCAGGAAATCCTACAAAGTATGTAGTCTCTCAAAAACGGTGTCCTTTTTTGTCACATCTGTAACACATGATTTCCTTTTTTTAACATAGAAAACTTGTGCATAGACTGATTCTTTTCTGATGTTTAGACTCTATCAACAAGGGTTTATTAAAATATAAACATGGTTCAGTATATTGGTAACATAAATTTTGTAAGCATTTATAGGTCACATCCATAATGCTGGAATTGCCCTTAAATAGAAAATATAAAAATAAAAATTATTTAAAAACTATAATAAAACCTATAAAAAAACAATAATAATATATTAATGTCTAACTGGATTGACCACATTAAGTTAATGGGTAATTTTGTCATAGCATTGTAGACAACCAGTTTTTTTCTTAAAATAACCATGCAAATTAATTATCTATCTTATCTATCTATCTATCTATCTATCTATCTATCTATCTATCTATCTATCTATCTATCTGTGTACTGTATGTATGTAGTTATTATTTATTTATGCATTCATTCATTCATTCAATGCCCAATTAATAAAAAAAGAAAAATGGTGAGGCTAAAATACTTCTGGTTTGAACTTGAGTAATGTCAAATCAGCAGTGGTATGTTTTGGGTGCTGCAACAATATAAATGCTTTTAGGTTTTGGGTATTAAGCTTTTGGGCATTTCAAATGTTAACACCTTGTTTTAAATAGCTTACAGCTATGTAATAAAAAGTAGGCAGACTACACGAAATGGTATGGTGAAACCAGAAGTAAGTGTCACTATTAGATATGTGACCCTAGACCACAAAACCAATCTTAAATCACTGGGGTATATTTGTATATAGCGACAGCCGAAAATACATTGTATGGGTCAAAATAATTTATTTTTCTTTATGCCAAAAATCATTAGGAAAATAAGTAAAGATCATGTTTCATGAAGATATTTTGTAAATTTCCTACTGTAAATATATTAAAACCTAATTTTAGATTAGTAATATGCATTGCTAAGAACTTCATTTCAACAACTTTAAAGCGAATTTCTCAATATTTAGATCTTTTCACAACCTCAGATTGCACATTTTCAAATAGTTGTATCTTCGCCAAATTCTGTCCTATCCCAACATACCATACATCAGTGGAAAACTTATTTATTCAAAAAACGTATCCTTATGACTGGTTTTGTGGTCCAGGATCACATATTGAAAAAATATGTATATATATTAAAAAAAATAATAATTGGATTGACAGACATTTTAATGGGTGGTTTTGTCATAGCATTGTAGACAACCAGTTTTTAACTACAATAACCATGCAACGCAATTATTAAATATTCTTATTTATTTATTTATTTGTTTGTTTGTTTAAAACCCAACTGGTGGGGCTAAAATAGTTTGTGGTTTATAATTTTTAAGCAATTTTTAAACCTTTAAGTTTTAGGTATTAAGTTTTTGGGTATTTCAAATGTCAACACCTTGTTTCAAATAGCCTACAGCAAGGGATTTCACAATGCAGGCAGACCAACCACAAAATGGCATAGTGAAACCAAAAGTAAGTGTCACTGGAGAATATACGAGATATCAAATAGACAGGAAAAATCCCATCTTGGTTATTAAAATATACAGTTAAACCAAAATTTATTCAGACACCTTCAACATTTCTCACATTGTCACAGTTTATTCGCTATGGTTTAGAAAATGGTAATAAAATATGACAAGAACTCAGAGTTAAACTGTGTCAGAACTAATTCATCTTGATAATGTCAGATAACTTTGATAGAAAGGTATGTAATGGATTGCAATCAACCAAAAATTCAAACAACTGTTAGTATGACAATTTTTTCACAACTATCAATATTTTGTTGATCAATTACCAAGCAATGCTTAATTTTGTTCAGTCTGTGGAGTAATTAAAGAAAAAACACTTAAGCAAAACATGGACAGGTCAAAGTGTCTGATAATTTTTGGTCCCAACTTTTTATTAATTTTACAGGTAGTCAACTTTATGAAGAATTTTTGGGTATAATATGTCAGTTTACTTTATGTTGCTACCTTAATTACATAAATGAACTATAGCGTATATTATCTAGTGTCCGAGTAATTTTTGATTTGACTATATAACACATTTTCACTACATTATCTATTCAGGTATATTGGGCAACACATTACTTGAATAATAAACCATTTAAAAGAGACATACTGCGTTCCATCAACACATTTGCTGAGAAGGAGGCAGTAACATAAAAAACAAACGATAAAGTTAAACAAAAAACGAGAAAGCTAACTGAACTTGAACATGAGCTACTGTACCTGACGAATATCAAGACCAAGCTTGTTTAAAAAGTAAACCACCTACCATGTTATTGTATTTGTTCAAGCCTACAAATCTAACTTAACTTAAATGAACTTAAAAATAAATTCATTCTGAGTAACTTACGTTTTAAACACCACTGCAGTTTCTCCACAATGAGACAGTGACTCACTCATCAAGACAGTATGCAAAATACTGCACTCCTGGATTCCCGCCATTTTAAAATAAGATATGACAGAAATAAAATGAGTAACGTTATGTAGTCCACTAACCTACTCAGAAAGTCAATCACTTGTCGTCGCCCGACGAGCTGATATTAAGCACAAAAGCGCAAATTCTAACAGTTAAAAAAAACCAAGAGCATAATAATACTGAGTAACAGTTAACTTACATTTAAAACACAATATTCCCAGGTCGTTTTCTTATTTTGTCACAGAAGGCACAGAAGACGATGGTTTTCCTTCATGACTGAATTAGTTCATGGACAAAGGCATTGAGTAAGTGGTGCAAAATTCAGTCGTTTCTGACTGAATTCTTTTTGAACGGTTGAGAAAATGATTCAATGACTCGCTCGTCAAAACAGTTTTCGTTCTTGAATGAATCAGTTTTAGAACGGATCGTTTGAATGAATGATTGAATGACTCGTTCATAAAAATAGTAAAAACAGCACCACTAACAGTGTTGCCAACTTAGCAATTTTGCTGCTAGATTTAGCGCCTTTTTTTCAAAAAACCACCTAGCAACAAATTTAACTATTTAAAAAAAATTATTAGGCAACTTTTGAAAATTGACTCAAAAGATTAAAAAGTCTATCTGTCTATCTATCTGTCTGTCTGTCTGTCTAACTTCATTGTGTCATTTAAAATATGCTGGTGAAAAATTCGTACAGAAAATTCCTTCATATTAACATACGAAATACACTGTGTTCTATTTTATGGACTTTCCTTAGAGTATAGCATTTAACTTACTACCAGTTCACTGCTTAAAACTATAACTGTTAATCATATGAAGTTTTACTAATTATTTATAAAACACATAAAATTTAATTGTTCAAAAATGTGTAACATTTCAATAATCCAACGTTGTATTTGAAAAAATAAAAATATAATAAAGAATTTTCATATTGCTTTTACAAATAATATATCAAGTGTTTCTTTTAACAAACATTTTAAATTTAAATGAGCATATTTCAAATAATATTCCTCACTGAGATTTGAGTAATTTCAGTGTGTATTCTATGCAATGATGCCGTTTTGCGTCATGGTTACATAATGACATCATCATCCAATGACGTCACAACATCATTCAGCAACTTTTCCTAAAAATTAGTTGGCAACACTGACCACTAATGCACAGACTGACTGTGTGTGCAAACACAAACAAGCAGGTGATACAAACAGTCCCAATATTCATTAAAAGAACATTAATGTAAATACTTGTCTGATTAGCTGATTAGCTTACTAACCATTACAATATACCATAAACAAACACCATTTATTGAGGTCTCATATTTATAAAGGCCAGACTGAGCCCTCATTTAAGTCCAGAGCAACCTAATATTTAAGCCAGGGAAAATGTTACTGAGATAACAACCCTGCTGCAACACCATTGTGCCCTTCCGCAAGACACTTAACCTCAAGCTGCTCCAAGGGAATCATCCCTGCAATTAGTGTACTCTAATTCACTGTAGATAGAAAAACGACTGCTAAACCACACATAACAGGTCCTGTTATGTCCTGTTGTTTAAACTAAGCAGCAATATGCAATCCTGCTAATTGGGTGCTATTCATACTTAAACCTACTGTATCCTTACTGTATTTGATATGTGAAATTCTAAGGCCTCTAAATATACTAAACTACACATACTTGGGAAGTCAATAGTCTGACGGTTGTACATTTTAAGGGTGATGTCACTGGGTTTCCAAATGTACTGTTTTGTTGTCTTTTTTTGAAAGTGTGGATAAAAAGAAAGAATTTTTTCAATAAATAATGATAGAATTTTCAATGTTGGCTCAAATATCACTTTGAGTGTGTTATGCAAGAGCTCAACAGAGATGGCTCACAGCTGAGTCCTTGCGAGGATCAAACCACTAACCTTCTAGTTACTTGCTCATCATGTTTTGACCACTACATCATAATATAGTTACAAAACTCTGACAACAGCAATATATTACGGGTTCCACTCAGGTACTGTATTCAAACTCTTTTGGCTTTTCCACCAGCCAGGTGCACACATGCTAGTGCTGATAAAGCTTCATTTTTTCATTTCAAAATGCTTGTACATCTATCTTTTGTTGCCTTTCTGCTCATTTTCTCAGCTCTTCTACTTCCCCCTTGGTCTCCGAACAAATCAGTCACAGTGACAGTACTGCAAACAGAGGTGAGCTGATGCAATAGAAAGAACCTGGTCCAGACAGGCTGCTCTGCTGCTCGCGAGCTTCAAGTGTCTGTAATTATACGCAGAAATCCAGCCACACGGATCTGAAGCTAACATCAAAAATGAAACAATATTAGAAAACGTATCCTCTAACTACAGCATGGCATCATTTGTATTTGTGTCTATCATGGCGGCCAAGAAAGTGATTCTGGTAGGTGTCCACTGGCACCCAGTGCAGGTGGTGTAAGAAGATTTTCAGCGCCCTCTGCTGGTTGATGGTGGCTTGTAAAATAACTGGAAGTCAAAATGAATTAGCTGAATGTCTGTTTCTCTTTATTAGCCAACATATTAATGCAGTTATATTTGAGATAGCTGAGCTGTATAATTCATGTGTGGGGAATTACACCAATTTACATTACTCATGTTAAATATGTATATGAATGCATATGTACATGAATATTTGTCCGTTCAAGGCCACTTCTAACAGATGAAATGCTCAAGATACAAGAAAAAGATTTAATGCACACTCAAAGTACAACCAAGGGCAGTCAAGTATTGATGCATGTTGCTTTTTTTCTTTTTTGCTGACTTTGCAGACCCACAAACAGATGTTAGACACACTTTCTCCAACTCACTGCTGCCATCTTATGCCACCATCTTTGCATTGTGCTTTGGTAGACTAGAATTTCATTCAGACTACGCTATTCTTTATTTAGAAATTAATAAAGGTCATAAAATCATTATTATTTTGAAATGTAATACGGTTAGTAATACAGACAGTATATAATGTGAAACTATTTAAATTCAGCATTAAAGGAAGAATTTACAGTCAGAATAAAACAGTCCAAAACAGCTAATAAACACATCACAATAATCCACATATAATCAACACAACTCCAGTCCATCAGTTAAGGTCTGGCTATGTGTTTGTATTAAATAAATCCATCATTAAGACCTGTTCATTTCAAATGAGCCTTCTATCAATTTCATTGTTTTCCCCAGTGAAAAAGTCATTACATCTGAATCACTGTGATTTTTGTTTTTATTTTAGCTGTTTGAACGCTCATTCTGATGGCACACATTCACTGAAGATGATCCATTGGTGAGCAAGTGATATAAATTTCTCTAAATCTGTGGATGAAGAACAAACTTTGGTTACATCCTGGAAGGCCTGAAGGAGCATAAATGTTCAGCCATTTTTGATTTTGGGTACACAAACCGGTCAAAATCTTGTTAACACATTTAGGTAGGGTTATTAGTATTAGCATTCCAATCAAACAACTTTAGAAATTATTCTAGGAAGAGAAGAGGTACAAGCATAAGGCTTATTCATAGGTCACAGAATGACCTGCCTTGAGAGAAACTAATCAGACAGCAGAAAGGCCAGACTATTAACCAGGACAGTATTTGTGGCAGAAAAAGTCTTCAGCATCAATTTTCTAAGAGTTCTGAAAGAGCAAAATGAAAATGTTAGCAATGTAATCTCAACATTCTATGATAGATATAGATATATATATAGATATATTATTTATACTTTTTTATATATTATTTTACTGTATGGATAATTTTGGAACGAAATAAGTTCTTACTTAGTGGAAGCACTGATCCTTTCCTCCAGACCATCGATCATTTTCACATATTTGTTGAAGACCATTTGTGTGACACTATTAAAGGATCTTTATAATCATAGAGAAACAGTAAAAGTGTTATTTAGTTAGTTATATTTGCAATAACAATACAATATTAACATAGTTGACAGACATTTCTAAGGTCTAAAGTTTTAAAAGTTACAATTTTTTTGAAGAATTCTCCTCTGCTCACCAAACCTGCATTTATTTGATCAAAAATACAGTAAAAGCAGTAATACTGCTGAATTTTCAGCATCATTACTTCAGTTCTCAGTGTCACATGATCATTCAGAAACAATTCTAATATGCTGATTTGCTGTTCAAGAACATTTTTGTTATTATTTTCAATATTTAAAACAGCTGAGTACATTTTTTCAGGATTCTTTGATGATTAGATCCATAGATCAGCATTTATCTGAAAATAAAAAGCTTTTTTAGCATTATACACTATACTATTCAAAAGCTTAGAGTCAGTATACTTTTTTGTCGGGGGATTTTAGAAGTTAATACTTTTATTTAGCAAGGAAGTTTTAAATTGATCAAAAGTGAAGATAAAGATATTTAGAATGTTACAAAGGTTTCTATTTCAGATAAATGCTATTCTTCTGAACTATCTATTCATCAAAGACAACTGAAAACGTCTGAAAAAAATTAAGCTTTGAAATCACAGGAATAAATGACATTTTAAATAGTAAAAATTAAATTTTGTAATTATTAATAGTAAAAATCTAAATTTTAGCGTTTTTGCTGTACTTTGGATCAAATAAATGCTTGGTGAGGCTTGGTGAGCTGAAGAGACTTCTTTAAAAGCATTAAAAATTATACTGTTCAAAAACTTTTGACTGGTAGTGTACATGTGCAGCTGTCCATTTTTTATTTCAAGACTTTTTCCTTACTTTTGTGCTTTATCAAGCTTCTCTTGAGTTAATTTGCCACTGTCAATCAACTCTTTAATGAAAATGCTTTTCACTTCATCCCAGTGCCTATGAAATGTGAGGTAAAAAAAATAGTTTGATGATTTATTTAACTAATAGCGCTCTGTTTATTATAGCATAGACTGAGGTTAAATGTTCACAGGTGTTGTTGTAAAAGTGATATATATCTGTATATAGTATATCTACACATTTAAAAACAAAGAAAAACAGCTTGCTGCAGTGTCATAACATTACAAATTAAAATGTTTTCTTTGGAAATGTCAAAAATAAGATTAAACAGTTAGGACTGGGCTTATTGAGCACAAAATAATTTCACTTTACCTTGCTGATTGCTCGAGTCCATCATTATTAATATTTCTGTTGATCTTAAAGAGAACTCTGTCCCAGATGTCAAAGCATGTTGCTTTAATTTTGCTGTTGATGCAAACATTAACAGAGAAAGTATTTGGATCAGTTTTATATTTGAACAAATATGTCATAAATTAATTTGTCATCTGAACAGATTTGGAGAATTGTATTATTACATCACTTGTTCACCAATGGATCTTCTGCAGTGAATGGGTGCCGTCAGAATGAGAGTCCAAACAACCGTGCAGCTTTTCACATGGATTTCACATGGCGTCATGAATTATTGTGAAATTTTTATCAGCTGTTTGGACTCTGATTCTGATGGCACCCATTCACTGCAGAGGAACCATTGGTGAGCAAGTGATGTAATCTAAAATTTCTCCAAATCTGTTTGATGAAGAAACAAATTGATTTACATCTTCATTTTTGGTTAACTATTTCTTTAAACATTGGTGCTTCTTGTATCTTACTGTAAATGTCGCAGTGGGTCCTCATTACCTACATTTGGTATTATTTGGTTTTTCTTGTTTATGGAGACATGCAATATTTCACTACTAACAATATTCCACATTTCATAAAGCACGCCCCTGGAAGACAACAGAAAAGGAAATTATCGCGTTAGTGTTAAAATGGTTAAAATGTTTTTTTTTTTTTTATTAGGGCATCTGTAACTTATTTAAAGTGCCCAGATTGATTTAACAGACAAAGTTCTTACTTCAAATTGGACAAGATGTCCTTGCCTACTAATTCAGTGAGAGTGTCTTCAGTGGCAATAAAAAAAACATTAATTTCAGATATCCCAAGGCCAATTTCAGACAATTTTTCATAAATTGGAAGAGGGTAAACTGTCACAATTTTCATAATGGCACTGTGAAACAAAGAGCAGAGTGAATGGACATACATTTATGCATCTATATTGAAAGGACATTTAAACTGACTAAACTGGAATGCAATACATTCATAAGGCACATCTTATGCTTTTATATCCACACAATAAGCATAATAGCATTATGCATGATTAATGGATTTTAATCCATGCATTTGAATCATGCCTTGGTTCTCAGTTAGATATTAGTCATACAAAGTTATTAATTCACAGTCATTTATTATGCACAGTGTACACTGAATGAAAAGTATGGTCATACTAACCAGTTGGATTGACTGAATCTCTTATCTCCAAAAATCCCATTACCCCAGCGAACATATTCTAGGGCTCCACTGTCAAAAAGATCACCAAAACGCTCATCTGCCCAACTAGATGAGAAAAAAGGAGTTCAGTTCAGTGCCTTTGCACTGATACGGTTCTTGGGTCAACAGTGATGGTATTTGGTATTTGCACAAAAAGCAACACTCATAAACTAAACTCAACTTTCTGAAATCCTTAAAGATTTAAAGGAATAGTTCTCCCAAAAATGATCATTTGTTGAAAATGTACTCATCCTCAGGCCATCCAAGATGTAAATGAGTTTGTTTCTTCATCAGAATAGATTTGGAGAAATGTAGCATTACATCACTTGCTCACCAACGAATCCTCTGCAGTGAATGGGTGCCGTAAGAATGAGAGCCCAAACAGCTGGTAAAAACATCTCACAATATTCCACAAGTAATCCACACGACTCCAGTCCATCAGTTAACACCTTGTAAAGTGGAAAGCTGAATGTTTGTAATAAACAAATCCATCATTAAGACCTTTAATTCCTGGATAAAATACAAGGCCTCTACTGACAATATTAAAGTTATCTTATCTAAATCAGGAGAGAAATAAGCACAAGCACAGTTTGCAAGCAAAAACTGTCCAAAACAGTTTTAAACAAATATGTTGGTGGATTTTGATGTAAGAGGACAAAAGGGAGATGAACTTTTTGCTGGAGGTAGCATTATTCTGAATTATGGACTGGTATTTTGGCCAGAAACAACAGTTTAAAGTTAAAATGCCTTAAACACGGATTAGATGTTCAGACGTTCACTTCACAAGACATTAATTGATTGAGTCGTGTGGATTACTTATGGATTAATGTTTTTATCAGCTGTTTGGACTCTCATTCTGACGGCACCCATTCACTGCAGAGGATCCGTTGGTGTGCAAGAAATGCACTGCTAAATTTCTTCAGACCTGTTCTGATGATGAACAAACTCATCTGCATTATCAAAGGCCTGGGGGTGAATACATTTTCAGCAAATTTTCATTTTTGGGTGAACTATTTCTTTAATGTGTTTTCCCTTGTACAACTGAATTTAAATTTTCTTACGTCCAGACTTGAAGTCCTGTCTCTGGGCTAATGATCGTATGATATTTTTCAGTATTTTTCAACACTCTCAACTCCTTCCATCTCCTGCAAAACATGCAAGGCAAAACTTAGATTCACATTTATTTAACACATATTAGGTAACTACTATGCTCATAGTCTTACCTTACAGCAGCTAAATACATGTTATGGAATGGCCGGCTCTCAGTGTATTCCACTAGTTTATCCCAGTAAAATGCAAGAACTCCAGATACAGTTCTATGAAATACGCATTCCGTAAATACGCATTACAGCTACTATGATTGAGAAACATACAGCTTAACAGTATAAAAAATAGAAAATAATACCCTCTGTGTATGTCCTTACCTCAATGTTATTACAAACTCATCTTGCTCATTCTGTTCTTCTAAGGCAGAAATTTCCATGGCCTTCTCTCTGAGCTGAAGCACAGCGTTTTTTACTCTAATAAAAATAAAATTGAGCACTAAATGATGGACTGTAAAATTCTAGATTTGTCACCTGTGTATTTTGACATTTTACTCAACAGAACCCTTTTAGGAAACAGCAGCTGCATAAAAGAATGAACTTGAATGCACTGAGGAAGTGTTATTGATTTGGTGTGATTTAACACAGCAATGCATGACAAAACAGATCTTACTTGTCAAAAAGTTGATTGATGTCTATCTTTCCAACTTCTGCAGCAACTTTTAGGACTTTAACCATCTGTGGCTGTGCCACCCTGTTATATATCACAACAAATAAAACAATATCCAGTCAACACGAAAACTAATTTGCTTTATACAGTTGAAGTCAAAATTTTATATACACCTTGCAGAATCTGCATAATGTTAATTATTTAAAGTAAGAGGGATCATACAAAAAAAGATATACAGGCAAAATAAGAAAAATTTTCAAAAGTTTACACCCCCAGCTCTTATTACATTGTGTTTCCTTCTGGAGCATCAGTGAGCGTTTGAACCCTCTGTAATAGTTGCATATGAGTCCCTCAGTTGTCCTCAGTGTGAAAAGATGGATCTTAAAATCATAAAGTCATTGTTGAAAAGTTTTCAAATACACAAAAATGCTGAAAAACCAAAGAATTTGTGGGACCTGAAGGATTTTTCTGATGTAGGCAGTTTAACCATTCAGGACAAACACAAAACAAAAAAAATAAAACACACACAGCTGTGGATCATTCAGGTAACAACACAGTATTAAGAATCAAGAACAAAAATGAACAGGGTCATTTTTATATATTCAACTATCATCTTCTCTTGTAGACTATATGCAAATGCTTTTCATGTGAAATACCTCATTCAGGTCAGTACTACATAAAAAATAACAAGCCGTTTGTATGAACCCTCTTATCTTGGTAAAATAATTAACATTGTGCAGATTCTGCAAGGTGTATGTAAACTTTTGACTTCAGCTGTATATATAATGTAAATGTCTTCACCTTAACTTTGATACAAAAACAGCTACTGATGTAAATATATATTATTTCATTTTTTCACACAGGGAAAGAAACAGTTTGTAAGAAACAATGTGGTCATACATCTTGGACAGAAGGTGGGCAAGGAACCCCAGGGGATATCTGTCGATTGGTGGAGCTCCTGGAAGGTAGCGTGACTCCACATGTCTGCATTAAACAATACTGATGAGCTACATGTTTTAGTTATTACTTCAAACAGTTCTTGAAAAGACTATCTAAGTTGGTGGATTTGAACTGTTCAACGGATTTTATGCTCTCATCTTTACACAATTTCAAAGCAGTCATCTTGTAGATTCAATTTAAGAAAAAAAAAAGATTACTTCCAGAGGTCCATTCCATTTTTGAAGATCCCCTTAAACAAGCCAAATGATTCTCTGTAAGAAGACCAGAACACATTAATCAGTCTTGTGGACTGAGACATCATATCATATTCAAGATGTTCTGATAAAAATATATTTTGCCGCATTAGACATATTCAGCCCTATACATTTCAGCAGCTATTCATTAATTAATTTGCTTGTTGTAAAAACAGAGATAAAAAATGTTATACAATAACATTAATTAATTGGATGAATGGTTTCATACCGCAGATCCTTACTGAGGAGTGCGCTTAACAGATCATTAACCTCCTCTTCGTAAAGTTTAGCCAGTCTGCGAAAAAAACTGTTAAACACACATAAGAAAAAAAAAGAGGGTTTGAAATTGCTCAGGAGAAGAAACAAATATATCATAAGTAGCTTAAGTTCAGCTTTATTATTCAGTATTTAAATGTTTTAGGCTCACTTTATGATTATAGCGTGTAAACGGTTTTTGTATCCAGTGAATGAAGTACTCACCGCAGTGCCACGATGAACTTATCATGTCCTTTAGCTCCTTCCTCAGCATTGATCCTCTTGATCATCTCCTTCACAGACATCCACAAGTCTTGCATATCAGTACTGTACCACACAGAAAACAACGGTAGTGAATTTCCAACCCTCATTCCAAGAAAAATTCCATAGAAATATGGCCCAGTGTACTGTGTTAACATGAAGACATGTTCCATATTGATTTTTCACAGGTGGTGTTTTCCTGTATTTTGAATTGAGTTGTATTGTGAAATTGTCCATTAACTTGGAAAACATGCAGATGATTTTCTACCAGAACATTATCTGTATTTCTACTATTTTTTTCTAACAGTGCACGGTTTATGTTAACTTCACATTATACATATCTCTGCTTTACCCCGTTTTCTTGATATCATTGTCTTTGATAACCAAATTTCCTCTCTCTATTAAATTGTCCAGGAGTTTCAAAAATGCTTTAGCTTCAAATGTGAAGAGTTTGTCTGCCATTTCATAATCTTCATCTGTTAGGCTGACACTGTCCACACCTGTGTAAAAAAAAAAAAAAACAGAATTAGAATCAACTAAAATAAAATTAGCATAATATTCAATGGTTTCGAATGATATGTACACATTTTATGAATTTTCTATAATTAAACACACTTAAATATTTATTTAGCTTTTATTTGCGTGTACAACTGTTCAGAGCTGTGCTAGCTAACCATGTGCTGATTAGCATCTTTGAGCTAGGTTCAAAAATATATATAATTATCAATACCAAAATAAGTCACAACCGAAACATTTGGTAGTGACATCTTTGTTTTTGAGTGTTATCCCATAAAAATGTCACTACCGTAAAAGTCAGAACTGAAACGTCATCATTGTTTGGGTATAGTGACAAAAGGGAACACATAATCTTTTTCATTTGGAGGAAATAAAGAAAGTTTTAACACAGTTGAGCAATTTTTTGTATTTTAGTATGTTTTAGTAGTGTTTTAGATGAAAATGTGCTGTCATGACCGAAACATGGGATGTTTTGTCAAAAATAAATATACTAAATTATAAACCAAGACGTTATGATAGTGTATATTCGAACTAATGAATCTTTAAGTTTGAAATCAGTGTGATCAACTTTTTGCCTTTTACAAAGAAGAATTGGATTCAAAATACAAAAAATATCATAAATCACACTTGAAATATTGTTACAATTGTAATTGTTGTTGATTTACCTCTGAAATCTTTTAAATAAAATATATTTACAAAAAATATATGAGAAAAATCGTAATAGGTCCATTTTAACCCTTCTTATTAAATAATATATTACTGTGTTTCAGTAGTGATACATTTGGGGAGAGGACAAATATTCCAAAACGTTCTGAAAATACAATATGAGAATTAACTGCACAATTACTAGAAATGTGTACCTTGGATATTATACAATTTGCATACATAAATTTGTAAAAAAAAAAAAAAAAATACACTTCACACTACGACCTTTAACCAATACTGTAGAATGGCCCATATAAGAAAACAGGCGATTACTTACCTTTAAAAAGCAGAACAGCTAAAATTAAGACGCAGAGTGACTTATTCATATTGTTGCTTCTTTCTCAGAACAAACATAAACATCAGGAGTCTAAAAGCTGAACTAAGCTTTATCTCTATTGACATGAACTTTCATCTGTGCACACGCCTACTGAATTTACCTTGAAATCTGCGTGCTTGCGGTTATAGGTTTAGCAACATTAAGTTTAACATTAACATTAAGCAAAAGAAAGGTTATCACCTAGGCTAGTAAAACTTTAAAGTAACTTTAAAGCGAGTTTAAGAACAGTTTAGCGTAGTGCATGCCAAACTGGGTGGGATATGACAGTAAATATGATCTTGATGATGCCAGATGGCAGGGAGTGATGAATGTTTTGTCCAACAAATGCAGTCTGTCAATATTGAATTGAATGTAGGCAAGTTTAATGTGCTTTGCCAGTAATCTAGATCATTGCGAAAGTCTATAGTGTGTGCGTGTTTGTCCAGGTCAATATTGCAAATATTGCAAATAATTTTAAGGGTCAGTAACTCATTGGAGCATAAAAACGTTGAAAATCAGGGACCTTATGCATAAAGCTGCTCAGAGTAAAATTTTATTCTTAAGTGTATGTGTCAGAATTTTAAGAATGGTGTATTTTTGACTTTATTCCTACACTGTAAAAAAAAAAAAAAAAAAAAAAATTACAGTAAAAAACGATCTTTTATTTTTGATCTTAATTCTTAATTATAAAAAGTAGGACTAAGAGTAGAAGCTTTTATAAAGGAACTAAAAGGAACTTTCAACAAAGTCTAAGACAGATTCATAAGCGCTGAGGTAAATCACAAGTGCTGTGGAATAGGAACTACAGGGATGTATAGAGAAAATGGCCATCCCGGTACCTTTTGACAACTCTATCGAAAACATTAAAAATAGTAATGTGTCCAAACTTTTGACCAGTTCTGTACTTCTGTTTGATACTGGCTAGCAGAAGGTAGAAGAAAGAGCATTGCAGCTTAAGCTAGCTAGCACATGATACTTAACTCATAAATTGTAAATGAACCAATGCTAACTAGCTTAGATTGTTCATATCTGATTTACTGGCTAGCTACTGTTTAATCACTTTTTGGTGTTTGCTAGTTAAACTTATCTAAACTTACTTACTTTCCACGGTTAGTTGCACAGTAGTTTACACACATCACAAGGAAGTTTTAAACAAGCAATGTGTAGGGTAGAAATTCAAATAAAATTGCAAGATTATGCTGCAAGTTTTTCTTCTCAGCTTTACATTCCCAGTTCCTGCAATTTTGCAAATTCCCAGTTTATTCCCAATAATTCCTGTTAATTCCCGTACATTACCATTAAATCCCTTGGAAAGTTTCCAGTCTTGAAAATTCCCGGAATTTTGCAACCCTATTTATATATAATATAAATTTCAGAAAAATTATAATAAATACATATACTTGTAAATATTTCTTAAATATATACATGAATGTGCTTGTATTTATATATACACTACCGTTCAAAAGTCTGGGGTCAGTAAGACTTGTAATAGTCTTTAAAGAAGTCTCTTGTGCTCATCAAGGCTGCATTTATTTGATTAAAAATATAGAAAAAAAACAGTAATATTGCAAAATGTTTTTACAATATAAAATAATGTTTTTTATTTTAA
>JAHKKF010485829.1:0-11872 GCA_019740295.1 Labeo calbasu | reverse complement strand
ATATAGTGAATGTTTTATACTCTTAAAACTTACACTTAAAAAAACAATAAATGTCATTTTATGTATGCTTTATACACACACACACACACAGTAGTCACACAGATATTAATTATATTTATATTATATAAAACTATTATACAAGCATTGCAAGCATTGCTTATATATATATATATTATTATAAACTAACAAATATTTAAATAATATTATTATATTTATATTAAATATTCATATTAAATATATATAAAAATACTTTTGTTGCTTGTAATTACTCGAAAAAACACATACATACACATAAAAACACAATAAACATAATTTTATGAATGAATATATGTGATTATATATATGTACACATATATATTTCATATGCACATATATAATATGTGACCCTGGACCACAAAACTTCTTAAACAGTCTTAAGTAGCACAGGTATATTTGCAGCAATAGCCAAAAATACACTGCATGGGTCAAAATGATCAATTTTTCTTTTATGCCAAAAAATCATTGGAGTATAAAGTAAAGATCACGTTCCATGAAAATATTCTGTAAATTTCCTACCGTAAATATATCAAAACGTAATTTTTGATTACTAATATGCATTGCTAAGAACTTCATTTGGACAACTTTAAAGGTGATTTTTCCAATATTTAGATTTTTTAGTTGTATCTCGGCCAAATATTGTCCTATCCTAACAAACCATACATCAGTTTCAAAAACTTTACCCTTATGACTAGTTTTGTGGTCCAGGGTCACATATGTATAATATATGATCTATATGTATGTATATATTAATCGAATAAACACTTTAGACATCTTTGCAACTTTATTTCTCACAGTATGACTATATTTCTTAATTTATTCACTAGCACTCATTCCATTCCAAGCCTCTACAAATCTTTTTCCTTAAGAAATAGTCATTTTGGGGTTAACCGTCCCTTTTACAGCTGCTAGCTCGAGAACAGGTGAATACCAGCTACAAATCAGCCCTTGGCAAGGATTAACGGCTTGCATTTTTACACCGTTTTCCCACTGAACTGGGACAGATGAGAACAAGAGCATCTCCCCTCAGGCCTGCATTTGTTTTAAACCCCCAATTTGAATGCGAGTTTCAGATTGGATGTGATAAACTGTGATGTAGGCCGCATCTCGGCCAAAACGGATTAGAACTAAGGCTCGTTTTAATCCGAACCTGCTGTGTTAAAGAAAGTCAAACATCCTGATAAGGTTAAGGGAACGTCTGTTTCAAAATATCACGAGAATGGGAAAAACGGGGCTCCTCAGATATTTAACACACGCCATGGGTTTAAGAGCCAAACCAGCGTTCACTGTAAAGTTTGCCCTTGTGGTCCATATGTTTTGCTTGCACAGCCTTTAAGAAAAACCTCTGGTCCTGTATAACTCAGAAATGACAAAATAAACCAGATAGTTAGGCCAATATAAATAGCACCAGAGTTATTTGTACAAAAAACACCTGTTAGAGAATACAGGCTGTTTTTAATAGTCTCCGAATTAAAGTTCTTCAATTATTTTGTTCCCAAAAAGAAGGGAAGAAGAAGAAGAAAAGAGCACATGTGAAACTAATCATGGCATATTACCTTATATGAGGTCAAAAGTACAACCTCCCGCTTGGAAGACAAATTTCTAGGATTCTCTGAAGCAAAACCAATACTGTAAACATTACGGGGCTTTATTACATTACCAACAGGGTCAGGTGAACATCCAAGGATGAAAGCAGGTCTTTCCCTCCCTCTGGGCGAGCAGCTGTCAAAGCCGTAAGGTGCACAAAACAAGATCGACCTGAATTCATACGACAAAACTCTCACGGTTCACTGCAGAGATGCTTGTCTGAGAATGACGAATCTGAAAAATGCAAAGCACAAGAAAGGTTTAACAGCATTTCTGACAGATCTTCATAGTGGTTCATGAATGTTGTCAGCTTTTTGTGGTGTAGTAAAACTCTAAGATAAAAAACAGCTAATTAAATGTTGCAAAACAGCAATATCTGTCTGTTCACCTATCTAAATCTCTCTATTTCTCTCTTTCCTATACTAATATTTATTTAAATAAATAGTAAACATGTAAATTAAACAATTAAACATGTTTATTTTACATGTTTAATATTTATACACATGTATTTATTTTAAAATAATTATTTAAATAAATAGGCCTATTAAACGTAAAATATGCATGACATGTTAATAATGTATTTATAGAAATAAGCAAACATTATAATACATATAGTTTTACATGCATATATAAATATAATTTAATTATGAATTATATTTTTAATATACTTAAATTGTATTAATTCAGTAAAACAAAAATTAATTTTAAATAATCATTTTAAAATTATTTAGATTTAATTTTTATGATATAATGTTCATTTAAACATATTAATCTACATAATAAGTATAAAATCCATATATATTTAATAATTAATAATACTTATTTAAAGTGTTTAATATTTATATTTAGAAATAAATAACCATTTAAATAAATCTTAATCATAATAAACATTTTAAATTACATATTATGCATTTATAGAAATAAACAGATATTATAATACATGTATTTTTAATATGCATATATAAATATTATTTAAGTTATAAATTATGTTATTATATGTAAATTGTATTACTTTAATATGCAATAAGTAATGTACATTTCATTTTAATTATATAATGTTCATTTAAACATATTTAATCTACATAATATGAAATCCATTTATATATTTTTAATTTTATAAATGTCATTTAATATTACTGCCTATAAACGTTTATTTTAAATAATA
Source organism: Labeo calbasu (assembly GCA_019740295.1). NCBI lineage: Eukaryota > Metazoa > Chordata > Actinopteri > Cypriniformes > Cyprinidae > Labeo > Labeo calbasu. The sequence goes on along the minus strand of JAHKKF010485829.1, from coordinate 9,084 downwards.
TTAAACATGTAAAATAAACTATTTTAAATGTTTAATTTACATGTTTGATATTTATTTAAATATATCCATGTTTAATATTTATTTATATGTATATATTTCAAAATAAAGAAATATTTAAAAAACAATAAACATGTAAAATAAACTTTTGAAATTACATATGTATTATGTATTTATAGAAATAAACAAACATTATAATAGATGTATTTTTCTATACATATAAGTAATGTACATGAAATTGTTATTATATAATGTTTAATTATATAATGTAATGTTCAATGTTCATGTTCTATATATATATATATATATATAGCTTACTGCTTATACATATCTAAATATTAAAGTAAAATAATTTGTTTATTTTACGTTTAATATTTATTTATATGCAAATATTTATAAAACAATTTTTTTTTATTTTAAAATTATTTATATAAATAAATGTCTAAATAAATTTACTGCATGTATTTTAAATGCATATAAATATAATTTAAATTATATTAAGTTCAATTTAATTCTAATCATATAATGTTAATTTATATACAGTAATAAATATAAAAACCATTTATATATTTAATTTCTTAAATGAAATTGAATATTATTGCCTATAAATATTTAAATAAATATTTAAAATGTTTTATTTTAAAATAAATATATTTAATATTAATAAAATTATAGAAATAAATATACAAACATTATAATACATGTATTTATATACGCATATATACATATAAATTACTTTAAATTATAAATGATATATTTATAAGATATACAGTATGTAAAATATGTAAAACATATAAAATGTATTACATAACATAAATATGAATGGTCAATAATATCATCATCATATTATAAACTGAAAACACATCTGATAAGTCCAGCAAGAGACAGAAGGCAGCCCACAGTTACGAAAACTCATGTTTTTGTGGTTTGTAACACGGTTAATAATGAACTTCATACACACAGCTGGCTTTGCAAAATCAGAGAAGGCAAACTCAAAATATTGCAAATTGTTGTTCCCTGTGGAGATTTGTCTCGGATTAGCTTTGCATGTATTGTTTACCAGATGTCTGCGAGTCGTCTTGGAATGTCGTCTTCTTTTTATACACCATAATCAATCTCAGACATCAAAAAAGATAAAATCATGTTGACACTGAGTAATCCAGTTAGCATGTTTTCCCGTCTGTCCTATAATAGCTGAACTCCGCGTCTTTTTTTTTCTTCTTCCTGTCAAGTAGAAACCAGGCCAACGGGGTGCAAGCTGCCGAAAATAAACGGGTGTTAAAGATGGACACATCTTGCACCTGTATGTCAAAGGCCCGTTAGTTCTTCAGTTACAGCAACAACACAAAGCCCTCAGCATCCAGCGGCTCTCGGTGGGCATTTGACCCGCTACCAGGAATATAACAGTAGGTATGAGGGGGCTCCAATACGTTTTGTTTGTTTTTTCAAATTCTGCTACGATCTGAAGCCGAGAATTAGCTCTAGTTTGATCTACACATGAGCTCTCGCTAAGAACATCGAAAAATAACACGGCGCGGCGAGGAACATTCCGCGCGTGTTTGATTTTCCCCTCAGAAAATTGCGCGCTTCAAAGGAACGCTATACGACGAACGGGACATAATCTGACCGGGTACACCTCACCTTACATCACTAAAATAACAAAATGGTTTTTATTGAGCCAAAAAACTAATATTATCCCCTCAGCATAAACTTATAACCATACGATATTCAACAGGCTGAGAGAACAAACGTGCGGGCCGCCGTGTTGAAGATTCCCACGAGAAACTGTTACGTTTGTTTGCTCTCGTTCCGGTTCTTCCAGTGAAAGTCTACATTAATCACACGGGCCACAGACCAAAGAATACACTTACAAATATTCATAGCATTGCGCGTGTTGACTTTTGTCACGCTATTGCAGTATGTATCGGTACGTCAAACACCTGGTCTGGTATTCTTCCAGGCATGTTAGCCAATCAACACGTGATCTGCAAAGTATTTTTACACAAATGCCTCGATTCAAACGTGCGTAGAACATATCAGCTGTCTTTCAGTTAAGTGTAACGATCCATGGCATTTCCGATTGAAAATGAAACTATACCCTGGTGAAAAAAACAGCATATGCTGGTAGCTATATTTTGATGCTGGGTTGCTGGTTAGGTATGTTTTGATGCTGGTTTAAGCTGGTCCTTTGCTGGTCTATGCTGGTCCTTGACCAGCAACATCACCAGCATAAACCAGCAAAGGACCAGCATAAACCAGCTAAGGACCAGCTTAAACCAGCATCAAAACATACCTAACCAGCATCCCAGCATCAAAACATAGCTACCAGCATATGCTGGTTTTTTCACCAGGGTATGCAGTGGGAATAGTGTCTCATGAAACTATACCAAAGATCACCATAACAGTTTATCTTAAAGATGAGCACATTTTCTTAAGATGCATTTTTAATGCACAAACTTTTCCAGCATCCATTTTGCTGCTTTGTGATTCGCACCGCAAGCCAACACTTACCTGTCAGTCCACGGTCAAAATGTGTAACGCCAAGGTCAATATTCGAAGGTCCCACTACAAGTGATTCTTCACATGTCTGCAGGAATGACAAAAACATCCTTTTCAGACTTTTTTTAATTAACTTAGTATGTGTTACAATGCGTTACAAAAACAAAGTACACTTTTTGTAACAAACACGCTACTTATTCGGCTCTATAAATGGCGATTTAGCAACTAGCTTACATATATAAACTAAATAAAACTAAAACATATATAAACATAAATAAACTAAAATTTTACATCCATGAGGGAATTCATTTAAAATTACGCCAACTTTATTGTATGTAGTAACACAAATTTGGTTACACTTTATTTTAAGGTGCAATTGTTACAGAGTGTAATTATACTACATATACTTACTATATGGTTAGGGTTAGGATTAGGGTTTGGCTAAGGGTTACTTGCATGTAACTGTGGATAATTAATTGTTATTATAATAGTAAGTAGACACCTTAAAATAAAGTGTTACCCAAAATTTCAAAAGACAAAAGTTTGAGAGTATGAAGTATTTTGTACGTTACAAGTTGCACTAATACATTTAATACAAGGTGACATTTAAATTAATTTCAATATAATTTAAGGTAAAGATTCAAAATAAAGTTAATATTAAATATTTAAAAATGAATAAATATATCAATTTAAATACAAATTTGTTTTATATACGTCTAAAGGCATTTTGTGGACCCCTAGTAAAGTTCCAGAGTAAAAATATGCTGCACGTTAAGATTTTAATTTCTGTTAATTTAAAATACATTAATAAACTAATATTAAAATGTATTTCTATTTTAAATAAATACAAAGTAATTAAATTTTAAATAACATTTCTACAATTTTAATTTAAAAAATAACCATTGGTGCAAAGTAGTAAAGTTTCAGATTAAGAAATATGCTGCACATGTTAACTTTTAATCAATTTAATTATTGAATTAAAATAGTAAATAGTAATAGTAAATAGTATTTTTTTTTAAATTAAACTTTAAATGAAAATTAATCAAAATTTTCTTTTTTTTTTAAATATTGTAGCCCCCTAGTAAAGTTTCAGTATAAGAAATATGAAGCGTGTTGATATTTTGGTTCATTTAAATTTAAAATTAATTAATATAAAATAAATAAAAACTCAATTTTTGGAAATTGAGATTTATATATCATCTGAAAGCTGAATAAATACATTTGTTAGAACAGGACAATATTTGGCTAAGATACAGCTATTTGAAAATCTGGAATCTGAGGGTGCAAAAAAATTTAAATATTGAAATTGCCTTTAAAGTTGTCCAATTTAAGTTCTTAGCATCAATCAAAAATTAGTTTTGACATATTTAAGGTAGGAAATTTACAAAATATCTTCATGGAACAAGATCTTTACTTTACATCCTAATGATTTTTGGCATACAAGAAAAATCAATCATTTTGACCCATACAATGTATTGTTGGCTATTGATACCCATGCTACCCGTGGTCCAGGGTCACAAATGATTTAAAAGAAAGCTAAATCAAATTTTTAGAACATTTTGCACCTCCTTGTATGTTTACTGAGACCTACTAGTGTGCCCCAGTCTTAACTTGGCTGTGAGACACCTGTCTGTGAGCCCTCGGAGGATGAAGCTTGACCCGGGAATGAAAGCCTTGCAGGAGATCTGGGAAAGCAGCAGACGTGGGATCAGCAGAACCTGGCGTCTAGACGAAGGTGCCGTACCTGCATTCCTTCCCGAGCAACTCATCCCAGTCGGCTTAAGGTCGCTGTTGAGCAAGACACGTGGGAGTGAATAAGAGCTTCAACACGAGCGCTCTCGCTCCGGCAGGCCGCGGCAGATGGTCGCTCTCTCTGCTGGAGCGCCACATGTCAACATCAGCCGACCGCAACCCCCCAGCATCCCCCTCAGTCCTGTCACACTCATGGGCCACACATTAAACAACACACGCAAACCCCCCAATCATCTAATTACACTATTTGAGACAAGCATGTCATTTTAGGTTAGTAACTCGCCATTGAAGCGTTGACGGAGTCTGCAATTTGAAGGAAAATCACATACGAGCGCTGCTGTCGGTGCATTTAGGCCGTGCTGCGCTAGGCTAAAATGAAAAGGCGAGCTGACGTCACAGTCGCGAGTTGAGGGCTCTTGTGAGGAAAGAAATGAAAAGCTTGGCCTGCACTGGGCCTTTGAAAAATCAAAAAGACAAGTTTAAAGCAGGTCAGGGGCATAGATGAAAGTGCTGGCTGTTAATCTCTCGCTCTCTCTCTTTCGCTCTCTATCTATTTATTGTCTGTCTACCCTTTTATCCAACCATCCATCCGTTTGTCTATCATTGACATTTTGTCTGTTAATTTATCTAACCTTTTGTCCATCCATCCATCTATTCACTCATTTGTCTATCCATACATCCGTCCATCCGTCCACCTATCTACCTGTTAGTCTATCCATACATTATCCATCCATCCATCTATTCACTGTTTTGTCCATCTATCTACCTGTTTTTTCTATCCATCCATTATACATCCATTCACCCTTTTGTCTATCCATCCATCCATCCATCCATCTAATCATCTATCTACCTGTTTGTCCATCCATACATCATCCATCCATCCATCCATCCATCTAATCATCTATCTACCTGTTTGTCCATCCATACATCATCCATCCATCCATCCATCCACCATTTTGTCCATCCATCCAAACATCCATGTCTATCCATCTATCTAACCATTTTCACATCCATCCATCCATCTATTCATACACCATCCATCCCTCCATCCACCGATTTACCATTTTGTCAGTCCATCCACCCAATCATCCTTCCATTTATCTATCCATCTATCTACCCATTTTCCATCCATCCATCCATTTATCCATCTATTCATACGCCATCCATCCATCTACCATTTTGTCAGTCCATCCACCCAATCATCCATCCATTTGTCTATCCATCTATCTACACATTTGACTATCCTTTAATCATTCATCCATTTGTCTATCCATCTATCTACTCATTTGTCTATCATCCATCCATTCATCCATCTATTCATGTACAATCCATCTATCCATCCATCTACCTGTTTGTCTATCAATACATCATTCATCTGTCCATCCATCCATTCACACTTTTATCCATCTATCAATCCATCTGTCCATCTATCTACCCATTTGACTATCCTTACATCATCCATCATTAATATTACATTTACCATTCATCCATCCACCTACTTACCATTTTGTCCATCCATCCATCCATCCATCCATCTACCTGTTTGTCTAACTATCCATTCATTCATCCATCTATTCATACACCATCCATCCACCTATTTACCATTTTATCCATCCATCGTCTATCCATCTATCATCTATCTATCTACCCATCATCCATCCATCCATTGTGTATCCATCTATTTACCGTTTGTCTATCCATACGTCATCCATCCATCCACCATTTTTTCCATCCATCCATCCGTTTGTCCATCTATCTTCCCGTTTGTCTATCCATACATTATCTATCCATCCGTTTGTCCATCCATCATTTATCCATCTATCTACCTGTTTGTCTACCTATACATCATCCATCCACCATTTTGTCATCCATCCATTCACCGATTTACCTTTTTTGTCCATCCATCCATGCATCGTGTATCCATCTATTTACCGTTTGTCTATCCACACATTATCTATCATCCATCCGTTTGTCCATCCATCATTTATCCATCTATCTACCTGTTTGTCTACCTATACATCATCCATCCATCCCCCAATTTACCATTTTGTCCATCCATTTATCCATCCATCAATCGTGTATCAGTATATTTACCGTTTGTCTATCCATACGTCATCCATCCATCCATTCACCATTTTGTCCATGCATCCATTCATCCATCATCTATTCACCCTTTTGTTCATCCATCCACCTGTCCATCTATTTACCTGTTTGTCTATCCATACATTATCTATCCATCCATCCATTTGTCTATACATCTATCTACCCGCTTGTCTGTTCATTCATCATCTATCCATCCATCCATCTGTCCATCTATCTACCCGTTTGTCTATCCATACATTGCCTATCCATCCATTTGTCTATACATCTATCTACCCGCTTGTCTGTTTATTCATCATCCATCCATCCATCCATCCATCATCTACCCTTTTGTCTAACCATCTATCATTCACACATACTATTTTGTCTATCCATCATCCATCAATCTACCCGTTTGTCTACCAATACATCTTCCATCCACCATTTTGTCTATCCATCCATCCATCCATCCATTCACCCTTTTGTCCATCCATCCGTTTGTCTATCTACCCGTTTGTCTATCCATACATTATCTATCTATCCATCCAATTGTCTATCCATCCACCCGCTTGTCTATTCATAAATCATCCATCCATCCATCTACCCATTTGTCTAACCATCTATCATCCACCTATCTATCCATCCATCCATGTTGACGGAGTCTGCAATTTGAAGGAAAATCACATATAAGCACTGCTGTTGGTGCATTTAAGCTGTGCACTAGACTAAAATGAAAAGGCTTGCTGACGTCGCAGACCTAAAGAAATGAAAAGCTTGGACTGCGTTGGGGCTCTGAAAAATCACTCTAGAAAAAGACAGGTTTAAAGCAGGTCACGAGAGGAGATGAAAAGGCTGGCTGTTTAACTGCAGGTAATTCTTCATGCGCCGGTTTTACAAATGTTAGGTGAAGTGTTTCGATCTCATTTGGAGATCGAAAAGTACTTGAGGCCAAGAAACCGCAGGCTGTTCTTTCTAAAATGATTTTACGTGAGCCTTGTGCAACATTTGCTGAGGATAAATGCAGTTATAACTCACCTCGCCTTGCCAACCGTCTTTATCACATGAGTATTTTTTTAGGACGAGCCGGTCTCCGATGAGCAGTTACCTTGTACATGATTTGCGAAGTTTTTAACCTTTCTCAATTGCAAAGCATTGCATCACAAAGGAGTAAATCAAACTGAAACATTGAAACGATCCATTTTGCAAAGGTTAGCAGTAACTGCTTAATACATCGGGAACATATGAAGGGGTTCGGTGAGATTTACAGCCCAGCAGATGACTCTGGAGATAAATCTGAAATGATGGTGGTCCAAACGTTTTAATCAAAGTTTTGGGTTATTTTCAGTCATCACAGAGATTCAGTAATTGCTTTAGAGAAAGAGGCTATTCGGTTACATACACACACACACACTCACAAAATGTTAATATAAAGAAAAAAATAATTGAGAATTAATAAATAAAATATAAAATGAATAAATAAAATAACATTTAATCATTTCTTTAGAGAGACTTCTGACAAAAAAATAAATTAAACTTTAATTGATAAATTTAAAACAAAATGAATAAAACAATTCCAGATTTGTTTCAGAATAGCAGCATTGTTATGCAAGTCCAGACTTTGATTTAGCCTGATAAACATTTGCTGGGAAACAAGAGTGTGTTTGTTTATCCCCAAACACACACCTGAGACAGGCGCTCCGCAGGGGATTGTGGGAGTCCTAATCATTCGTCCCACATTGTATTATACTCAGTAAGGCCCAGACGCACCTGAATACATCTTGGTGGCCCCCTGTTGCTGTCTGCAGCAGAGATTTATGTAGGGGTCAATAGAGCTACAGGTTTGTTGTGTTAGTAGCTGTGAGTCCATCTGTCTGTGAATAAAAGAATAAAAGCTGCAACAATAGCGCTTCGCTTGGTTACCGTGAGAAAAACAGTGACGCGAGTGTGACGGATCGCTGGAGGAGCTGGGTTTGCTCACCTTTCAGCAAGTGCTTTGATGGATGAATTCAGAAATAAACATTCGGCTTTCATCTCGGTGGTGGTTTGGCGCGATACAGAAAGGACTTTGTTCATTTGTACGACTTCGAACAATCTCTCGCAGCTCTTGTCAGCGGTTTAATTGAGTGGTAATAATGTGATCTGTGAAATACATTGCCTGCAGAGCAACGACTTTTCCATAATTAGCACAACTCGAGTGTGTAAATAACATTAACATCTGTCAACAGCACATCTTCACACCCTGACAGATGACAGCTAGCAGATAATGCAATTTCACACCTTATATTGCAAATCTATATAATTACCCTCTTGTCTATCCATCTATTTACCTACCCATTTATCTACCCATCTATACAATGTTTGTCTATCTATATATCTATCTATCGATCTATCATAGACAGATATACTATTGCTTCATTTGTCTATCCATCCATCTGTATGTCTATCTATCTATCTATCTATCTATCTGTCTGTCTGTCTGTCTGTCTGTCTATCTATCTATCTTTCTATCTGTCTGTCTGTCTGTCTTAGACAGATATACTATTGCTTCATTTGTCTATCCATCCATCTGTATGTCTATCTATCTATCTATCTATCTATCTATCTATCTGTCTGTCGTCTATCTATCTATCTATCTATCTATCTATCCATCTGTCTATCTTAGACAGATATACTATTGCTTCATTTGTTTATCCATCCATCTGTATATCTATCTGTTTATCTATCTATCTATCTATCTATCTATCTATCTATCTATCT
>JAHKKF010485827.1:0-11826 GCA_019740295.1 Labeo calbasu | reverse complement strand
GTGTCCCAGAAGACAAAATAAGCTAAATATTCCCTGATCTTCAAATTCAAAAAGTTTTCATTCCCTGGCTCTTAATGCATCGTGTTTTCTTCTGAAGTATCAGTGAGCGTTTGAACCTTTTGTAATAGTTGCGTATGAGTCCCTCAGTTGTCCTCAGTGTGAAAAGATGGATCTCAAAATCATACATTCATTGTTGGAAAGGGTCCAAATACACAAAAATACAGAAAAAACTAATTTGTGGGACCTGAAGGATTTTTCTGAAGAATAACAGGCAGTTTAACTGTTCAGGACAAGCAAGGGACTACTATCACCAAACAAACAAACAAAACACACAGCTGTGGATCATTCAGGTAACAACGCAGTATTAAGAATCGAGTGTATGTAAACTTTTGAACAGGGCCATTTTTATAAATTAATAAACTATTATTTTCTCTTGTGGACTATGTGTAAACGTCTTTTATTTGAAATATCTTATTCAGGTCAGTACTAAATAAAAAATAACATGAATTTTGTATGATCCTTCTTATTTTGGTAAAATAATTAACATTTTGCAGATTCTGCAAGGTGTATATAAACTTTTGACCTCAACTGTATTTGAAGTAAATAGTTATTGTAACATTATAAATGTCTTTACTGTTACAAGTGCTTGCATGTTAGGGGTCAATAATTTATCAACTTGTGGAGGTGAGGAGTTGTAACAGGTGTTTCCGCTTGCAGTTTCCTGTTTGTTATCGAGCACATGATGCCTCTGTGTATGGTCATATCCTGGGTCTACTCTGTGGCCATGATGATACAGCACATCGTGGCAGAGAAGGAGCAAAGGCTGAAAGAGGTGAGAGAATAAACTTCTCTGAGAATCCTCTGCTGTGAAACTGAACTGGTGTCACTTACAAACTTCAGAGAGATCAAAAGTGGTGCCATGGTTGATGCAAGGTGTTTTTCCACAGGTGATGAAGATGATGGGCTTGAATAATGCAGTGCACTGGGTGGCCTGGTTTATCACAGGCTTTGTGCAGCTTTCGATCTCAGTGACGGCCCTCACTGCCATACTGAAATACGGCAAAGTCCTGCTCCACAGCGATCCCTTTATCATCTGGCTCTTCCTCACGATCTACGCCATCGCCACCATCATGTTCTGGTAATAAAGCCATAACCTGATTTTTACCTGCTCAATACCTATTTGTTTTCAGTTAAGTTGTTTAATGTCATGTAAATGTACTCTCCACTTTCTTTTCGGGAAGTTTCCTGGTGTCTGTGTTGTACTCCAAAGCCAAACTGGCTTCAGCATGTGGAGGAATAATCTACTTTCTGAGTTATGTGCCGTACATGTACGTGGCAATAAGAGAAGAGGTGGCTCACGACAAAATCACTGCCTTTGAGAAGTGCATAGCGGTATGAAGACTTCCCATGAATCCCTTTCATATTCCATTCTGATACTCATTCTGATTTTCAGTAAAAAATTGATTCTCTTTCTGTGTGTCTGCAGTCTTTAATGTCTACCACTGCATTTGGTCTGGGGTCTAAGTATTTTGCCCTGTATGAAGTTGCTGGCGTTGGAATCCAATGGCGCACTATCAACCAATCCCCTGTAGAGGGCGATGACTTTAACCTCCTGCTGTCTATGGTTATGCTCACCATTGATGCCATTGTATATGGTGTGCTGACCTGGTATATAGAGGCTGTGCATCCAGGTAAGCTGCAGTGCAAACAGTGCCCATATTCTTGTTATTCAGTATCAAAATTAGTATGTGGTTTTGGTTTCCATAATGTTTTTTTTTCTCTCAGGAATGTACGGACTGCCCAGGCCATGGTATTTTCCCTTGCAGAAGTCCTATTGGTTAGGAAGTGGTCGCATAGAGACGTGGGAGTGGCCATGGGGTGGCGGCACTAGGTTGAGCGTGATGGAGGAGGACCAGGCTTGTGCTATGGAACACAGACGTTCAGGTAAACTTCGTTCCACATCCATCCATCATATTATTAGCTTGCACTCTAAAAAGTGACATCTGATGCACATTTTCCACAAGTTGGTCTGATTCTTTAGGGTCTTAATGAAAAGTCTGTAACATACTTCGGTTAAAATTCTTTAATGGTCATGTAAAACAACACCTTTTTTTCCTTGTCAAAAGCAGCTCTGTTCACAGCAAGTTGTTTTGGTGGGTGCATGTCTCTTTAAATGATAATGAGCTACTGCTCACTCTGCCCCTCTCTTGCATTTTTTGTGTATTCGGTGGCGCGTCACGATCAAAAACAAAACCAGTCTACTGCGTCCTCAATGGCTCTGATATTGGGAGAAAATGTTGTCACTACAGCTGCTCGAGCACAGAGAAAAAGGGCTGAAATATGCTAATATGGGACTGAACAGCCTGTTAGCAGCCGTGGGTGGGGCTTGAGTAATATGGCGTCATACTGCTCAGAAAATCAAAACGCTTGATAATTGAGATTTTTTGGGGGGATACAAAGGGAGTGAATGGATTTTTATCATTGTAGGGTGGTTGTGTCCACACACTGCTGAGACATATCTATATGCAAACACCATGTAAAAGTGAATTTTGCATCCAATGTCCCCTTTAAAGTTAGCATGTTTTGTGTCAAAATAATGTCATTTGTTAAGATATTTTTAGCCATGTTACTAAATTTATGTCTGTTTGTTGCTCAGAGGAAACTCGTGGAATTGAAGAAGAACCCAGTCACTTGCCACTGGTGGTGTGCATAGACAAACTGACCAAAGTCTACAAGACAGGCAGCAAACTGGCCCTAAACAAGCTGAGCCTAAACCTGCATGAGAACCAAGTTGTCTCCTTCTTGGGACACAATGGAGCTGGCAAGACCACCACTATGTGAGTGTTAGGATATTGTGTTTTGTAGTGAATTAGGGTTGTTCTGGACCCATACTGTGCTTGTTATTATGTTTCAATCACCCTGCACATTTTGAAGTATCGCATTAGAAACGAGTGATGGAAATGGCAAATTTAGAACAAAAAATCCCATAATTCACAAAAAAGTTTTTACGCTTGCTTGAGATGGTTTTGGGCTTTGTGAGAAAGGATTAATGCGAATGATGGGAGATGGAAATGCATTTGCCGAATAAATTCCTCCATGCACATCAAAAAAGTCATGACTGCGCACAATGGGATAGCATAACCTGATTAACTAGTGGAATGATCTTGTTGCACAGCATCTGAAATATTGTTATGGCCATTCTTAGTATTTCTGTATAATTGCCTCCCAGAACTGTCTTACACAACTGCGTTCCCAAACAGCAGGCATCCACCTCTGAAAGCAATAACCGCATTTATTGTGTTTTGTCTGCTCGCTCTGAGCCGCAAGTAATTTATTATATATGAAAATTATTATATTCAGTGGCTTCTTCTACTGTTCTTAGTGATATTTAAGTGTCAGTTTATCTGGAAGTGACAACTTTTTTTTTTTTTTTTTTCATTGAATGGAAACGCTCATTTGCAAATGTTTTAAGTTAAATTCGCAACTTTGGATAGAAACCCAGTTATTGAGGCTGACAATGGCACCCTCTGACCTGAAAGTGGTATGTATGTGTGAAACTAATGTGTCTTGCAGAAAATTCATTTAGTATCCAATGAATCTCTCATAGGTCCATACTCACGGGACTGTTTCCGCCCACCTCTGGCTCTGCTACCATATACGGACATGATATCCGCACGGAGATGGAGCGCATCAGGCAGAATTTGGGCATGTGTCCCCAGCACAATGTTTTGTTTGATAAGCTCAGTGTGGAGGAACATCTGTGGTTCTACTCGCGTCTGAAGGGCATGGCTGAGGAAGATATCCGGAAGGAGATGGACAAGTGGGTTAACATACTCGCATTTTGCTAACACTTTACTCTCAGATTTTCCCATACCTGAGTTCATAAAGGCTATGTGTTGGAATTTGCAGGATGATAGAGGATCTCGAATTGTCCAATAAGCGTCACAGTCTGGTTCAGACTCTGTCTGGTGGGATGAAGAGAAAGTTGTCGGTGGCAATTGCATTTGTAGGTGGGTCTCGGGCGGTGATTTTGGATGAACCCACGGCAGGGGTGGACCCGTATGCCCGTCGAGCAATCTGGGACCTCATCCTTAAATATAAACAAGGTGATGCAATCATTACTAATCACAAATACAGTACTGTTTAAAAGTGTGGGGTCAGTAATCAGTTTTCAAATATATGACCAAAACTAGAATCTGTGTGTGTGAGCAGGTCGCACCATCCTCCTCTCCACTCACCACATGGATGAGGCTGATTTGCTGGGAGACCGTATTGCCATCATTTCTCATGGCAAACTCAAGTGCTGTGGGTCTCCACTGTTCCTCAAGAGCACATATGGAGACGGCTACAAACTTACACTTGTCAAAAAACAGAGTGACTCACACACTGCAGGTATATGTGTCTTCTCATTTATGGACTTGCACATTTTAGAAATTGTAATTATTGTCTGATTTGATCCACATTTTTCTCTTAGTACCCTTCTATCAATAAATGTACCAAAAGGTCCTGATGTATTCAAAACTTATAAATCAGGGCTATTAAACTAAAACTTTAAAAAATAAGTGAAATAATGCTGAAATAAAATATATACTACCAGTCAAAAGTTTTTGAACAGTAATATTTTTAACGTTTTTTAAAGAAGTATCTTCTGCTCACCAAGCCTGCATTTATTTGATCCAAAGTACAGTAAAAACAGCACAATTTAGAAATATTTTTACTGTTTAAAATAATTGTTTTCTATTTGAATATATTTTAAAATGTCATTTATTCCTGTGATTTCAAAGCTGAAGTTTTAGCATCATTACATGATCCTTCAGAAGTCATTAAAATATTCAGTATCAAAAAGCATAGAATGGTTTAATAAAGCTCATGTGACACTGAAGACTGGAGTAATGATGCTGAAAATTTAGCTTGGATCACATTTTAAAATATATTCGAATAGAAAGCAGTTATTATAAGTAGTAAAAATATTTCACAATATTACTGCTTTTGCTGTATTTTGGATCAAATAAATGCAGGCTTGGTGAGCAGAAGAGTCTACTTCAAAAAACATTCAAAATCTTTCTGTTCAAAAACTTTTGACTGGCAGTGTAAATATTAGATGATGAAAAACTAAATGAAAATTAGAAATGTTGTCTTTTCAACCAAATTAAATAAATTGAAGCAGTAAAATTAACTGAAAAATAAATTACTAAAACTTTCACTGAAATATATTTAACTTAAAAACTAATATTTAAAAAAAGCAAAAAAACACATTACACAATTATTAAAAATGTGTCTAAAATTAAAATGGAAACTAAATGGAGACTAAAAGCTAATTTAAAATATTAAAAAGCTATAATAGTATATAAATGACATTATCCTAAATATATAAAATTCTTTATCACTTAATTATCTCAATCTACTGGTAAAAACACTGGTTGTTTTTCTGTGAACCTACTGTTTGTTGCATCTATTTTATCTCCATAATTTTTAATATGGTTCTTCTGTTCTTTATTTCATTGTTTGTTCCTTTAAAATATCAAAAGAACAGATGAAAAATCTCCTAGTTTTTCTTCTGCTCTTTCATCTGCCATGACCCAACATCATGTTTCTGTTTGTTGTTAGATCAGTCAAGTCAGTCTCCCGCCTCTTCGATATCTCCATGTTCAGAGAGCAGAGTGACACAGTTCATCCGTCAGTATGTTGCCTCCTGTCTGCTGGTGTCCGACTCCAACACTGAGCTCTCTTATGTCCTGCCGTCTGAGGCTGTCAAGAAAGGCTGTTTTGAGAGACTGTTTCAGGTCCACACAAACATTTTTAGACCGTTGGAAATACATAATTCAATATCAATAAAATCTATTAAATTAAACATGAAGCGTACACTGATGGGCACGTATGTTGGGTGTATTTTCTTCAGGCTCTGGAACAGAGTTTGGACAGCTTGGCCTTGACCAGCTTTGGTGTGATGGACACCACACTGGAGGAGGTCTTTCTGAAGGTGTCAGAAGAAGATCTGTCACTGGAGAACAGCGATGCAGGTTAGATGATCAGATAGATCTGTTAAAGCAAATGCATCTAAGGCCATGAGATTTTATTTATGCCTCCCTTTCATTTTTCTCTGTCAGATATGAAGGACTCTCCTGGCGGAGCGTCAGCTGGGAAACCCTCTAATCTGTTAGGAGGGCCGCAGTGTGAGGGGGCTCCAGCCGCTGCTGTGATCCGGCCAGATGTGGAGCTCAGTAACCTGATGATGTGCTCCAGACTGAGCCCAAGCCAAGCGTCTCTGCAGTCTGGTTCTTCTCTGGGCTCAGTAAGAGGAGATGAAGGGGGCCTTTATTCTGACTTCTATGGAGACTACTGCCCGTTATTTGACAATGGCCAAGACCCAGACTCAGTCAGTCTCAGAGGTGAGGAAATTGGATTAAACACAGGGTTTCCTCAGGTCCTTAAAAAGTCTTAAATTTAGTTGTGTGAAATTTATGGCCATAAAAAGTCTGAAATGGCACAAAAAAAATTGAATGATTTCAGGAGGTCTTAAATTTGGGGATGGAAAGACAAGAATTGAGATATGGCTTAATGTGATGATTAAAGTTCAAAAGGCTGATTTTATTAAATAATCATAAAAGCTGCATGTTACAAAGTCAGGTGCTGCGCTGTGAAACCGCATCATTTCTGCCGTTCCAAAAGCGCCACCTGCTGGCAGAGAATGAATGTACGTTTTCAATAAGCCCATCTTCTGTTTTTGTTCAAATCAACCGTGTTTTTACGCCACAAATACGAAGAGTTGTAAATGTGACCTGGTGGATTGACTAGAAGATAATGCATTAAAAAAACAAACAGTGAGACAGTAAAATATATCTGTTATTTAATTAACATGATGACTGATAATTCTTTAAATTACTATAATAATTAATACTTTTGACTCATCCATTTTCTTAAAAATGGTTTAAAGGCTAAAATGTGAAGTTTGTCATTTTATAAAACTTTGTTTATGTAAAAACCTGTATCTGAATTTACAGTTTACAGTTTAATATGTTACCATAGAAATTGCCCTGTTTCGCTTATACGGTATTAATTGTATTTGTGCAGGTCTTAAAAAAAGTGTTAAATTTGACCATAAATCCTGCAGATACCCTGAAATAATGATAATAATAATAATTATAATGAAAACAATTAGTGCTGGGCAACGATTAATCACATCCAAAATAAAAGTTTTTGTGTACTTAATATATGTGTGTATGTTTATTATGTATACATAAAGACACACATACAGTATATATTTTAAAAATGTTATATGTTACATTTTTCTTAAATATATACATGCATGTGTATGTATTTATATATACATAATAAATATAGTACAGTACACACACATATAATATGTACAAAAAAACTTTTATTTTGGATACGATTAATTGCGATTAATCGTTGCCCAGAACTAATAATAATAATTTTAGTAGTTTATTATTATTATTTAATCCAATTCATTTAATTATTATTTTATGTTATTAATATAATAACATAATATTAACATATAATAACAACAGTTTAGGAACACATTTATTAACATAATTACACACATTATGCAGATTTATTTCTTCCCTTATTATATATAAAAGAAAAAATGCATTAACTACAGGAACGTTTTATTAAACACATATAAATGTTTTATGGTTAGAGAGCCCTAATGATTATTATTATTATTTAATGTGGATAATTGTATGTTAATAACACATTTATTCAGTTTGACATTGTATCTGTTTTTTTATAATCTGTTTGATTTTTTTGATTAGAACCAAAAATTTGAAAAAAAATCTTTAGCTTTGTTGTTTCTTTAAAGAAAAAACAATGCATTAATTACAGAAATTTTATTCTTACATTATTTTAGACACTTTTCTTTACAATTTTTCATTGGTAGTTGTGTTTGTAGACTGGGAAGGAACTCACAAGGAACCAGTTCTATTTCTGGTTATATCTTTAAGGCTTTTGGAAAGAACATTGTGTCTAGTGCTGTTTGCTGCCTCTGGACACAAAGTGGAAGTCTGTCTGAGACAAATGCATCTCTGAAGGGCCTGTAGGTAACAGAGAAAGATAAGGTGCTTACCTACTGCTCAATGTACTATATACCCTCTGTGCTCCAGATGAAGTGTCCTCTCCGGAGCCGACCATACAGGAGGGCCAGGGCAGCTTTAAGCTTGAGGGCTGGTGGCTGAAACTCCGGCAGTTTCACGGGCTGATAGTGAAAAGGTTTCACTGCGCCAAGAGGAACACCAAGGGCATTTTCTCACAGATCTTGCTGCCTGCTTTCTTCGTCTGTGTGGCAATGACTGTAGCTCTATCTGTACCTGAGATTGGTAAGGACACAGGGCACCTTGAGTCATGATTGTTTGTATGCTCTGTTTTTCTACAAAATGTAGGGGTGGGAGATTGACCAAAATCTTGTTTCACAGCATAAATAATTTTCTATCAAGACATAATGGTAAATATGGTAAGCTGTATATATATCAGCTGGATATTCAATAAAAAAGTTATATAAACTACTTCAAAATTTTGGGGTCAGTAAGTTTTGATCAAAAATGTGTCAAAAATGACAGGAAAGACATTTATGTTTCTTGAGCACCATATCAGCATATTAAAATGATTTCTGAAGGATCATGTGACACCGAAAACTGGAAAACTGCTGAAAATTCAGCTTTGCCATCACAGAAATGTATAAATTATTTTAAAATATATTAAAACACTCTATAATAATATTTCATAGTATTACAAAATGTAAGAATATTTCACCGTATTACTGTTTTTATCAAATAAATGCAGCCTAGGTGACCATGAAAACATCTTTCAAAAACATAAAAAAAAATTATCGACCCCAAACCTTTAAACAGTAGCGTGTACTATATCCATTTAAAGTTATTTAATTATAATTTATATTAAATATAAAATAATTAATCCAGTGAAAGCTTTGCTAACAGCTAAAGTACAAGCTATTAACAAAGAACCACTAACTCTCAATTAAGCTAATTCAGGGGGCGATATCTTTTTAAAAATGTAATTATGGAGATTATATAATTTAATCACAGCAGTGTATATTTGGCACCAAAACGACGCAGATCTTAATTAGACCTAAGTGATGGCTGTTCTGATGGTCTCTCTTTGGTTCTGTAGGTGACCTTCCTCCCCTGATTCTGTCTCCATCTCAGTATCACAACTACACACAGCCTCGTGGAAACTTCATCCCTTATGCCAATGAAGACAGGCTTCAGTACAGGTCAGCCACAAGGTCGTTGTGCAGCAAAATAACACTTTATATATCTACAGACTTCTTTGCATTATAATGAAGACACAGATATTATCTCTCTCAGTCTGTATCAACATTTTTTTTTTGCTACAGGAGTAAACTTTCTCCAGATGCCAGTCCACAGAGAATTGTTAACACTCTGCGTCTACCCTCTGGAGTTGGTGCGACGTGTGTACTGAAAACTCCCTTCAACAGCACTCTGGACCAACTGGCCCAAACCCTGAATCCATATGCCAATAACTCTAAAACTCTGGCAGCCCGCTACTTTGACTCCATGTGCCTGGATTCCTTCACACAGGGTGTGCCTTTATCAAATTTTGTGCCCCCGCCACCCTCTCCTGCCCCCTCAGATGACCCAGATGCGCATTTTGAAGATGGCCTTTGGAACTACACTGCCGCTCCTCCCACTACTGTCCGAGGTCAGAGTTTACAGACATATTAATGTTGTTTTTTTTTTTCAATCAAAGCTCAGCACATTGAAAAGTTTTTGTTCCACAAGGATACATTGAATTGTTAAAAAATTACTACATTTAGTAGTCAAAGCCAAACACCCCAAAGTTTGTTATCATGGTTCCCACAAAAATACAAAAACACAGTCATGTAAAATATTTTAAATGTATTAAAATAAAAAGTAATTTAAATTGTAAATTGAAAGTTAAAATACAGCAGTATCTACATACTATCTACATAAATGTACAATTTAAAATGACTTCTTTATTTTAATAAAGTTTAAAATGTAATTTATTCCTGTGACGCAAAGCTGAATTTTCAGCAGCCATTACTCAAGTCTTCAGTGTCACATGATCCTTCAGAAATCATTCTAATAAGCTGATTTAGTGTTCAAGAAACATTTATTATTGTTATAAATGTTGGGAACAGTTGTACTGCTTTTTTGCATTTTTGGGGGATCATAATTTTTTTTCTTCAGGATTCTTTGATGAATTGAAAATAGACATCTTTGTAACACTGTGAATGTTTTTTGTCATTTTTGGTTATTTAATGCATCCTTGCGGAGCAAAAAGTATTCATTTCTTTAATAAAAACATCTTACAGTAGTGTAAGAACAATATGAAAAACCTAATACTATAATTAATATATAAAAATGATTAAATATTTTTTAAATCAAATGTATTGTAATTTTTTTGGACTAAAAATATCTGGACATAAAATTGAATGAATATGACAAAAAATGTAATATGTATTTTCATCACAAGACAGAAACCATGAATGTGTAAAATTGTATACTAATGGGCAGCCGATAGATATAAAGGAATAAAAATAGTGATTGATACTGTAAGTTAAGCACCTTTGGATTTGATATTAGGAAAGACTGAAAATAACTCCTGTGCTGCACACCTGCTGACTATTGCTAAAAGTGAAAAATGCATTTTCCTTGCATAATGCAAATTATTCTAAAACATCCTGTGTGCCGACTCTGTCTTTTTCCATGAAGCTGTGTAATATGGATTCTTCCACTCATTTGATAAGGCACCTCTCACCCTGCTGTGTTCCCGCAGAGATGGCGACGTCTCCCCCTACGCTGCCCTTGACCATCCGGGAGCCGGTACGCTGTATCTGCTCCATGCAGGGCACGGGCTTCTCCTGCCCCAGTGGAGTCGGAGGCCGACCGCCCCTTATGAAAGTAGTAACCGGAGACATCTTGGTGGACATCACAGGTCGCAATGTGTCAGAATATCTCCTGTACACCTCTGATCGTCTCAGATTACACAGGTAATCTTCTGAAAGGGTGTCAAAGGGATAATATCATATTTTAAAAAATGTACTAATTGATTTGATGGCTGTTTTTTGCTACTGTACCTTTAAGACTTTCAGATAAAAAGTACTGCATGTGAAATGCTTACTCTGAATTTGTGGGTTTGCTGCCAGGTCCAATTAAGTTTTTTGAATGAGCATCTTTGCAATGCCAGCAAAGTGATGGAGCAGGCCAAGTTGCTGAATACTGAATAATTTGTAATACAGAACAATATCATTGCTCATTTGTAAATGTGCTACTGTATTCATCCTTATGACATCCAGTGATGGGAATAACGGCGTTATAAATAAACGGCGTTACTAACGGCGTTATTTTTTCAGTAATGAGTAATCAAACGAATTACTGTTTCCTGCGTTACAACGCCGTTACCATTACTGCCAATAAAATACGGCGTTACTATCATTTATTATAATATTATTATAATTTTATTTTTCAGTTCATCTGAATGGATGCGCAGCGTACCTGTATTTGATGAGCTGTAAACTCTAGGGTGAAGGCACACGACTAGCCGTCACTTTGTCTCACACACCCAAAGAAAGATACAGAGCAACAGAGTCTTATACCATGCAGAATTGACGTGCTACGTGTAAACAATATTCTTTGTTGTATTTTCCTCTCAAAACAAAGGAGCTCCTTTGGAATACTTCAGATTTTAAGAACTGCTGGTTTCTCCACTAGTAGGCGGAACTAATGTGCAAACAGCAATCTCATTGGCTGGCGCTCACCTATTATCGTCCCTGTTTTGATTACAGCAAATCAGTTAGAGCGAACG
>JAHKKF010485814.1:219-10228 GCA_019740295.1 Labeo calbasu | reverse complement strand
CTGTGAATTTTTTGTTTTCAGGATTCTTTCATGAATAACAAGTACAGTGTACAGTGTTTATTCAAAATATAAATATTTTATAACAATGTAAATTATTTATTATTAACTTTTAATAAACTTTTAATTATTAACTTAATACATCCTTGGTGAATAAAAGTATTAATTTCTTAAAAAAAAAAAAAAAAAAAAAAAGTACTGACCCCAAACTTTTGAATGGTAGTGTATATGAAACTGAAACATTGTATTAATTAATAAATAAATTTTTTAAAATATTTGTTTTATTTTTATATTTGTAAATCATGGCATAGTTGAACTATTTGCATATATTTGAAATTATTTAAAAAATCTTAAAATCATTCATTCAAATTGTTTATACTGCAACACATTTGGATTTGATGAGAAATATGCTTTTTATTGTTTGTTTTAATTTTTTGCACACTACTAAGAATCTTTTTTATCTTTTTTCAGTACAAATATGTAAACATTCCTCTAGAAACAGTCAAGTTTCTTTTGCATGCATTTGTAAGCAAGCAGCAACGCTGGTGATGTCATTGAAGGATGATGTAATGTTTCTTGAAGACAGACAAACAGAGTAGTAATCAACAACTTGTTCTTGCTGTCTGTAAAATGCCTTCCAAGGCGTTTGGCGCATCAGAATCAGTGTTTGTTCTTATAGATGTCACACTGATATGCAGTGAATCTGAGGCGTGCGTGTTTGTGTGATTATAGGGTCTGTACGGGGGCCGTATCTCACTATAAGCGGCGTGTTTGCAGGATGAATGTGTGAGGGTCTCCGACGCTGGCCGGACGCCCAGCACACGCTCTCGCTCTCAGACGCTTCCATTGCTACCGCAGCTATAGTTTACAGTAAACGTGCTTTAACTTCCGTGCGAGAGCGTCTCAGAGCAGCTCTTGATCCTCACTTGTTAAGGTCAAACTCTCAGCACTTCTATAGTCTCTGAAATCTTCCACGCCTGTCTTTCCGCTGGAAGTTTTTCTTTTAGTACATACACAGTGTCTGAAGCGGATGCCAGCGCTGACGCCCCCTGCTTGTTGATCTAGAACGGCAGTTTTTTTTGTTGTTGTTGTTCTACTGTTAAGATCAAGACCGTCTGTATTTAAACCTATGAAAGTAGGTTACTACACTTGTAAGACCTGTAGGAAATTAAGCTTGCTTGTCTCACTCAGAAAATATTTAGGCCTAAATTTAGGATTTATGCATATAACATGCATTTGGATTGGAAAAGGTTTTAACAAACTAATAAATTTAATGTGATGCATTATTTGTCAGTCATACATGAATGAAATGGATTGTATTTATGCACTCAAAAAACATGCCATAGTTGATTTAACTATTTCATCTATTTATTTATTTATTTATTTATTTATTTATTTATTCTCAAAATGCATTTATTGAAATAGCTTAAAAATCAGCACAAAACTGTTACAAATTATTACATTTATTTAATTAAAATCTGTGACTGTGTTTATATGGCTATAAAATTTTCATTGATTTTGTATTACAAAGTTTTAACATACAGGGTTATAAAACTGAAAACAAAACATTTCTTACTTAAAATAAACTGAAATAACTGAAATACAATGTAAATAATAAAAATAATAATAATAAAACTTGATATAAGAAACATATATATAAATATATAAAAATAAAAAGTACAAAAAATGACCAAATTAAAACTAATAAAATAAAATAATAATTAAAAACTTATTTCAGTTACATTTTCCAAAATTCCTGTTTTAATTTAAAGTTAATGTAATAAACTAAAACTAAAATAAAAATGAATAACAAGTAGACATATAAAAATAAAAAGTATTAAGTGACAAAATTTAAACTAATAAAATAAATTAATAAAACTAAAAAAAATTAATACAATTAAATAAATATTAAAATTAATACAATAAAACTTAATAAACTTGAAATAAATAAGGAAAAAATGATTCAAAATATTTATTAAAATGTATTAATTTAATTTAAAAAAAATTATAACAATTAGTAAATGGTGTATTAAAATTAAACCATTAACAAACAGTTATAGTATGAATTAAATAAATGCATTTGGAAAATGATTATTCCATTTGCTTAAAACCAGCATAAATCTGTTCACTGTGAAAATAATTTTATTCAAAAAGTATGAATTTGATTAAAATATGGCTGTGGAATCCAATTTAATTAGTTCAAATGTATTTAATTCAAACATGCTGGTTTAAAACACATTCAGTTTATTAGTACTATTACAGAAATGTGATCCATTTCATTTACAGTATATATGACTGACAAATTTGCTGTACATCAACTGTAATGCAAATGCATGGGAATTTTATATGTAATGCATAGGCCTAATTTTGCATGGATTTCTTCACTTTTATGGGTTACAGTATTGTCAATGTGTGTGAAAGCTCACACACCTGCTGCTGTGGTTGACGGGTGTGTTTACTGAGTGAAATTGTGTTTGTTCTACTGTCAGTGTGAGTGTATGTGGGTCAGAGGTCATCTGAGGTCACGTCAAAGCGCTGACGCGGCGCCGCTCCCACGCTCAGCTGCGGACGGACCCCGAGGACTCGTCCCGCGCGACGGCGCTGATGACTTTAACGAGTGAATGAGTTAGGCAGCTTCACCATATGCTCCCTATCAGCACTGATCACAGCTGCAGATCAGCGCAAACACTGATTCACTTGTCACACACATTCACGCTTACTGTCTGGAATACAGCACACGTGAGAATAATTATTGATATTAAATTAGATAAACTGTGTAATGTGACACATTATTATGTATATTTGTACTCCGGCTGTATTGTTAACATTAATGTATTAACTAACATGAAAAAACAAGTAGCAAAACATTCATTAAAGTATTGATTCATCTTTGTTAACATTAGTTAAGAAAAATACAGGTCATTGTTAGTTCATAGTGCATTAATAGTGCATTATTATTCTTAATTTGCCATTTGATTTTAATCAATCAATAAAAATTGTACAATTTTATCATAACATTAAAGCAAGCCTAATAGTATTAATGAAGTGTTTTAATTATTAAAGTTTAAATATTTAAAAATATATATTATGAAATTAATTGCATTAAATTGGACTACATTGACTTTTTCTTTAATGTTATAACAATATTATTCTATTATTTTAATTGATTAGCTAAAATAAATTTATAATAGTATTGTGTTTTAATTATTAAAATATAGATTTTTAATTATTACAATAAAATTGCAATAAACTAAACTTTTAAATTGGCCTACATTGATCGTTTTTAATGTTATGATCATTATTATTTTAATTTATTAATTAAAATGTACTTCTAATAGTATTAATGTGGTGATTTAATGATTAAAATTAATAGATTTTATTAATAATATTATTATTATTATTAATAAATTATATTAAAACAACCTTTAAATTGGCCTAAATTGACTTTGTTTAATGTTACAATATAATGTTATTCTATTTTTAATTAATTAATTAAAATACAATTATAATAGTAATAATGTAGTGTTTTAATTATTAAAATATAAATTAAAATATATATATATATATATATATATATATTACAGTTAATTGCAACAAACTAAACTTTTAAATTGGCCTATACCTTGATTGTTTTTAATGTTATGATCATTATTATTTTAATTTATTGATTAAAATGTGATTCTAATAGTATTAATGTGGTGTTTTAATGATTAAAATTAATAGATTTTAAATTAATATTATTATTATTCTTATTATTATTTTAAAATACATTAAAACAACTTTTAAATTGGCCTACATTGACTTTATTTAAATGTTACAATATAATATTATTCTATTATTTTAATAAATTAATTAAAATAAAACTATAATAGTATTAATGTAGTGTTTTAATTACTAAAATATATATATTTTACAATTAATTGCAACAAACTAAACTTTTAAATTGGCCTATACATTGATCGTTTTTAATGTTATGATAATTATTATTTTTATTTATTGATTAAAATGTAATTCAAATAGTGTTAGTGTAGTGTTTTAATGATTAAAAATAATGTATTTTAAAATTATTATTATAAAATTACATTCAAATAACTTTAAATTGGCCTACATTGTTTAATGTTATGATATGTTCTATTTCATTGTTTTAATTGACCAATAGCATTGTGTTTTAATATATTTTGTTTTAAAATTATTATAAAATTAATTGCAATAAAATAACTTTTGAACTGCCCTACATTGACTGAATGTGTTTAGTGTTATATAATATTTTAAGACTTTAATTGATATGTATTATGCTTACTTTTAGATTTCTTTAAAAATACTAAGCATTATTTCATTACGCATTTATTAAAGTCTCTTTATATTATCTGCTGGCCTGAGAGTATTATATATTTGTGTGTAACAAAACCTAAAGTTTCTGTAGTTTAAGTCAAGCACCTTTTACCTGCAATGATCAAGCAATTTAATAATCGAAGAAGCATTTATGCACTTTGCATTTATATATGCTTCCTTTGGAAGTCTAGATTCATGATGCGTCTGCGCAGATCTTCGCTAAATACACAGGGATGTTAGTCTGCATTTCAGACACACCCTGATTGTAAACACTATCTGGTGCAGCGTGAGCAGCTGCTGCCCTCTGCAGGTCATCACATCCATTACAATTCATACACATCTGTGCATCCATCTGACCACAGATCTACAGATTTACATGTAGTATTCATTTCTGTGAGCTTTTACATATCACATACTACAGCAGAAAGTTATTAATACACCAAGTAATAAACAAATTGTCACACTTGCTTCAAAGTAGACTTCACCACATCCACATCCCTGATGTTTTAAGCAGAATGCTTGTTATTTCAGTCGAGCAGCTGTTTTAACTGAACGTTAATATGATCTGTGCTACTGATGTGTTAATATCATTCAAGCCATTTGCAGACTTGCACATGTATATTTTTAGGCTATTTAATATTATTATTTTGATATTTAAGTGATTACATGTAATTCTAATAGTATTAATGTTTTTATATTTTTTACAGTATAATAAATATAACTTTGATATTTTAATTGATAAAATATAATTTGAATAGTGTTAATATTTTTATTGTTAAAATAAAGTTATACATTTATTTATAATTATATATAATAAATAATTATATATAATGAATTATTTTATTTTTAAGCAGTAGGCTGTCATTAAGATTTGAATATTTAATACGTATAATAAATAAATAAATAATATAATTTTAATATTTTAATTGATTAAATGTAATGTGAATGGTGTTAATATTTTAATAGTTAAAATTGTTTATTTAGAATTATATTTAATAATTAATTTTATATAATTAGTACAAGCCACAAAAATAAATTATGTAAATTGAATAATAAAAAAAATATTCTCACTTGTTATCTTCCAAAATGAAAGCTAGGAGTAGATTTATTTTTATTTTATTTTTTTTATTTATTTATTTATTTATTTACTTATTTAAGCAGTGGGCTGTCTTACTAAGATTTGAATATTGTTCCATATAAAAAGTTATATTTTTAGATTTTTAAATTGGCATATATTTATTAATACAATGTATTAATTAATAGTGTGTGTAATATATTCTAATATTTTGAATTTGAATTGCTTTAAATGAATAAATCAGTTAAAATAAAAAGGAAATTTGATTTATATTGATGATCTTTTTTTTGAATCCCTAGGTGATTATTGAGGTGACTGAGATGCTACACAACGCCAGTTTGCTAATCGACGACATTGAAGACAGCTCGAAGCTGCGGCGCGGTTTCCCGGTGGCCCACAGCATCTACGGCGTGCCGTCGGTCATCAACTCCGCCAACTACGTCTACTTTCTGGGCCTGGAGAAGGTGCTGACGCTAGAGCACCCCGAGGCCGTGCACGTGTTCACCCGTCAGCTGCTGGAGCTGCACCGCGGCCAGGGTCTGGACATCCACTGGCGGGACACCTACACCTGCCCGAGCGAGGCCGAGTACCGCGGCATGGTGCTGCAGAAAACCGGCGGCCTCTTCGGCCTCGCCGTGGGCCTCATGCAGCTCTTCTCCGACTGGAAACGAGATCTCAAACCGCTTTTGGACACTCTGGGACTCTTTTTCCAGATACGGGATGACTACGCCAACCTGAACTCTAAGGAGTACAGCGAAAACAAGAGCTTCTGCGAGGACCTGACGGAAGGCAAGTTCTCTTTCCCCACCATCCACGCCATCTGGTCGCAGCCCGAGAGCACGCAGGTGCAGAACATCCTGCGGCAGCGCACTGAAAACGTGGATATCAAACGCTACTGCGTGGACTATCTGGAGAAGGTGGGCTCGTTCGCTTACACCCGTCAGACGCTGATCGATCTGGAAGCCGAAGCCTATCGGCTGATTGCCGAGCTTGGAGGAAATCCCGAACTGGAGGCCCTGGTGCAGCATCTGAGTCGCATGTATAAAGAGCCAGAGGGCGGAGCCTCGGTCGGCCAATCAAAAGAGCTTGGGGGAGGAGCTGCAGCCGGCCAATCAAAACAATGACTTTGCACTGTGAATGAACCTTACTGTTACTCTTACTCCACAGCAAATTGCCTTCAGTCCAAAGTCTTGTTTTGTCTCGTTTATATTTCACGCCATTGTAACTGACATGTAAAGTGGAACAGGAACTCAACTGGCCTCTTAAAAATATTTTGTTCAATATCTGGTGTTGAAATTAAAATGTACTGTAATCGCCATCTAACGGTGGACAGATGCTCCTTGTTTTATTACGAATGACAACCGTAAACAAAGTCAAATACATTTAAACAATGCATGTCATTTCACCACAAAATCAAAGCAAATACATTAATTTTGCTTGAAGAATTTTAAGCCAATTGTATATATTTTTGACTATTTTCATGACAATTATTTGTAATAATAATAATAATTATTATTATTATTATTACAATAATTGTCAGAAATATTTTTTTTGCTTTAATCAATCTTATGTTTTTTCCCCCATTGTACAATTATTTTCATGACAATAATAACAACAGCTAATTTTATTTATTATTAAATAATAATTTAAAGTAAAAATAATAATAATAATTATTATTATTAATTTAAAGTAATAATAGTAATTATTATTATTATTACAATAATTGTTAGAAATACATTTTTGCTTTAATAAAATGAGAACAATCTTTGTTTTTTTACAATTATTTTCATGAAAAAATAACAACAGCTAATTTTATTTATATTATTATGATTACTAATAATTATTATTATTTAAAAAATGGTCAGAAATACATTTTTTGCTTTCATAAAATGAGGACAATCTTGTTTTTTCCCCATTGTACAATTATTTTCATGACAATAACTTGTTTTATTTATGTTATATTATTATTTATTATTATTATGACTACTACTACTACTACTACATTTAAGCATCTGTTGTGCTGCCTTTAACAGTATTTAAATCAGCATATAATATTGGTCAGTGTAATAGAGTGAACATCTAATGGTAATCACTACTGTGAATAATTGAGATGTCACAAAGACAATATTTTGGAGGCAGAATATTCTTCATTGTACTGATATTTTTACAAGAAATGCATTTAAAAGAAATGTATACAATTATTTACTTTTTTTATGATTTTGGGGGTGAAATGTGACTTGGACTTTTTTTTCTCATTAAAATATTATTAAATAAGAGATAAATGTCTTTGCCAGGTGAATAGTGTAATGGCATCTAAACCCTTGTCCTGTAGTTTTGCTGATCGGTGTTATATCAGATGCTGTGATAGTGACAAAGCCTTACGTTCACCTGTGGACGCTTTAACACTCCTCGAGTCAAGTTCATGTTCTACATTTTAGCAGTTTTTTTTTTTTTTTTTTTGTGATGTTTATGATGGTCAGAATTACAGATGATCTGTCACTTGATGCTCAAATACCTCTGAAATAGTGAATTGAGATGAGATCTCACGTTTGATGTATGACAAGTCACTGGGTTTTACCTTTGAACAAATGTACTGTTATGTGTGCGTTCATCAGACTCATCCTGTATATGCAATTCTTTTGTTTTGGATGTTTTTTTTTATTAACTATTCTATGAATAAACACTTTCATACACTTCAGTCTCCTGTGCGTTTTGTGCTGTTGTTATTCTCATGAAGAGAAAATGGATATCCATTGCATGCATGAATGGATTTCTAATAATACTTCAAATAATTGTGTTGTTTTGCATTTACTGTGAGTGCAAAGTTGATGTTCTTCATACAGTACTAATGTTTACCAATTTTG
Organism: Labeo calbasu; assembly: GCA_019740295.1. Taxonomy (NCBI): domain Eukaryota; kingdom Metazoa; phylum Chordata; class Actinopteri; order Cypriniformes; family Cyprinidae; genus Labeo; species Labeo calbasu. Next base: position 1,960 of record JAHKKF010485814.1, on the reverse strand, counting down.
CAAGTCATTTGCATCTGGTCTTTCATCTTATGAAATGACAGAACACAATCAACCACTTAGTGGCGCAAGAGACAAAAGCAACAGCTAGAACGACTGTAGAATAGAGCAGAGCAAATAAGAGTCAGGTTTTATTTATCTCATTACAGTTATGCTGGGTTGTTCTGTGCCATTTCTGCATGTTATAAAAATGCCTTTGAAGAATAATTGTTTTGAACTGCATAAAAAAAAAAAACAGTTTAAAGATGAATATGCTTAAAATGAATTAATGCATAATTAGAAGTTTAAGTAACTAACACTATTGAAGTATGTTGTACTGCAGTATTATGCTCTAAACATGAATAATTCTTCAAATCTGACAAACATTGTTTCCTTACTTAGAATTTATTGACTTGCTTATCTGAAGAGCTATAACAGAAATATGATGAAATAATGAAATCTGAAACCGCCAGTAGGTGGCGGTAAGTCGCTAGTTTCTTAATAAGCGAGTCATTTGAGTCGTTCATTACACCGATTCGTTCAAACACGCGATTCATTTAGCATCGAAACACAGTTGTTTGCAACTACTTTTGCAAAAACATACAACATTGTGTCTAAAATTAAATAACTTAATATTAAGCAATTGTGACGGTGATTTTATACAACATTTCGATCAACATTTGCAATCCATGTTGATCTTTTATACTCCTGCTCGTGCGTTTTTGCCCAATAGTTTGCATTTAGGGTGCAATTTTATTATATTTTATTTATTTATTTATTTTTTATTTGATGTACTACTAATTTCGCTAATAAACATTGAAAATACCCCTTAAAAATTACCCAAACGATTAAAAATAAGCTATATTTACATTCATTACAGCACTGTTTTCATGATAGAAGTTTAGTGTGACGAAAGGTCTATTGTGGTGTTTAGTTTCTACTAATGAAAGCGTTTGATTATGATTATGGAGTGTTTCAGCAGGATTTTCAGATCAAACACAGTGTTACTTGCTGATTTTGAAGCGTTCAAAGCAATGATGCAGCTCACCTGAAAAAAAACATCTGCTGCTTTAGCATTAGCTCAGCCTGTTCTCATCTCCAACGCGGTCCTCAGACTTCAGTATTAATAAAAACTAAACATTTTACACGAGAAAACAGTGTTAGAGTGGTAGTAAATTATTTTGGATGATCTGGATGAAAGCAAGACTCGCTGCAGCTGCAGATCTTCAGCTCTTTGATCAGCTTGTTGAGCTGTTTGGTGTGCTAATAAAGTTTTGAGTTCCGATTTGAATCAAATGATTCGCGATACTCGATTTGAACTCCGGATCTGAATCAAATTATTTGTTACACGCGAAGTTCCGATCTAAATTTGAAATGATTCGCGATCCATCATTTCAGATCGGGACTTCGGACCGTGGAAAACGAATCATTCATTCGCGAAATGATTCGCGAACCCACTCAAGTTCTAAAGATCCGCGATTTGAACTCCCGATCTGTATCAAATGATTCGAGATACTCGAAGTTCCGATCTAAATCAAATAATTCGCGATTTGAACTTCCGACCTGAATCAAATGATTTGCGAACCCGCTTCGAAGTCCCGATTTAAATCAAATAATTCGCGATTTGAACTCCCGATCTGAACCAAATGATTCGTGATACGCGAAGTTCCGATCTGAATCAAATGATTTGCGAACCCGCTTCGAAGTCCAGTGCTGCGTCCGAAATCGTATACTGCTTAAGTAGGTACTACATTTAAATATGAAC
>JAHKKF010485813.1:0-10028 GCA_019740295.1 Labeo calbasu | reverse complement strand
ATGTCTAAATGATCTGGACAGTTGGACACAGGATATATTGATTGAATGTTCTTGGGTTCTGACATCAGAGCTGATATGACGATCCGGTCTAGACTGAACACGTCAAAAGATATTCACAGCTTATCAATGCTCCTGAATTCATTTCCTCTGCAGAAAGTTCTCACACTTAAAAACAAATGCTGTAGGCATACACACACAAGGTATAATTTGTATGTTAAAACCATTAGAGTTTCTAGGAAATAATCACACTCTAACACCAAAGCCCCTCTCCTTTAAAAGGACACATATGGGTCTCACAGACCCATGCTGATATTAGACAAAGGACAAAAATCAAGCAGACAGTGCAGTGAAAGAGATCCACTGTCTGGACCGTATCCTTTAACTGACCTGGAAGCAGAAGATAACGCAGAATCATCACTGTACGGCTCTGAGATTCCCAAGCTGGGGAAAGTCAAAACACACTTAAACAATGTGTGTATGCATGTTTATCTTTGCGTGTCATTAATCCAGAAAATGAAGCATATGAGAGACTGGGGGCAATTGGAAGAGGGGACAATTTGTAACACAAAATTTCTTCAATTACAAATAAGCCAGAGTGATGACACTTATTCAACACATGCTCAGTAGAGATATCTATCTGTTTGAGAAAATGCTGCACTTGGTGAGATATAAAAAGATGTAATTTTCTGATAATATTGTAGTTCTGCACGATTTTTATGACTGAGGTAGAGGCATTTAGAACAAGTTATGGAATAAAACGGAACTTAAAATGCACATTAAACATGATTCTGTTTGATTTGTGAAAATGTAGTAAACTTTATAATACATTTAAAAAGAACATACTGCTGTTTTAAAAAAGCTTTTTTTAAAATAAAAAAGCCTTTTATGTTAATAATATTACACTGTCTTGTACTTTTTTTCAAATATACTTGTAAGATTCGAAGTACACTACAAGTTCACATTAAATATAACTAAGCACACTTCTATTTCACAATGGTATACTTTAATAAAGCTCCAGATGAGTTGCTTCAGATAATTTAATAAAATGCATATTATGCATAAAACTACTCTGTAAAGCACATAAAGCAATTTTTATTACTTAATTGTGCGCTTTTATTTAAACTGAAATGGATTGCAAGTACAGTTGACGAAATGTGTGTGAGTGTACCCCTCTGACCTCTTTATTAAATTCATCCCATTATAAGTCTATTAATGGTAGTTCATTTTTGGAACATAGTAATGTTTCTTACACCAAAAGATGGAAGGTAGATTTGCAGTGATCTGTGAGTTATGAAGGAAAATGTTACAATTGCCCCCGATTTCCCCTACTTAATGTTAGCTACTTCCCTTCTACAGCTCTCCATCTCTCCCTTCTGCTTTGATATCTTCAGAGACGCAGCGTTCCCATTATGTGTCGATGATCTAACAGGAGACAATCTGTGTAAAACGGAAGGTCAGGACAATCCATATTCCCTGCGCTATGAGGTTCTAAAACAAGAGCTTTTATCCTGGATCAGCGATATCGGAATATTTTCCCTTCGCCGTGTCCAAAACTCTTAGATATTTCCTATTTATGAGTTCCATCTGAAAACGCATAAATGTCACAAATGGTTGATTTCACCAATCGGACCTAAAGTAAATAAAGCCCAAAAGTTCAAACTGAACTGAAAACACACTAATAGGAGGTGGCATGGCGTGCCAGAGCACATGGCATAGAGAAAGCAAGGCACTTTCTTCTGATGTGTGCGTGTGTGTGTATGTGTGTGTCGGAGCACATGTTCTCTGTGAGTGGTCGGGAGTGTGTTTATGAATGTCTGTTTGTGCCCCAGTGTTTGGATGAGTGTGTTTATTCGTGTTTGTGTGTGTCTGAGTGTTAGTATGAGTGTGTTTATGTGCAGAATGCTTTTATGCTAGTGTGTGTGCGCGCATTTGCGCTCGGATCCCAAAGGGACTGTCTTCGATTTCCCTATTAAAGATAAAGCAGGAACAGTTTAATGCCTGAAAGGTGCAGATGGTAAGGATTTTGTCCTGGCCACTCGAATAAACCAGTCAGGTCTGAATTTCCTGACAAGGAGCGCTGGGATAGGACGGCGTTCTTCTAGCGCCCTCCCCGCGCAGCTCTCGGCCCAATCGCGGCTAAATCCAAGCATCGGGGCCCGGTTTGGCAGGAACTAAGGGGCTAATGAAATAAAACAGCCGTCATGGCAGCTGAAATTTGCACATCCGACATTATTCATGGATCAATGTCCAAGAGAGACGAATATTTACTGTGCCTATTCCTCGTTAAAAACCGTGCGCTGTACCCTCCAGTTGTGTATTTTGAACAGAATGTACCGTTAGATCAGCCTCAATTCAATAATGTGCATCAGAAGCCTGACGACATGGACTAAACTGGACTTCCAAGCTTACAAGTTTTTATATACTGACTCACTGGCTCTTTGAACTCTGTTGCTACTGTAGACAATGACAAGACATCCATTCATTAACCAAAGCAGCTAAAACTTCGTCTGACGCAAAGACGCTTTGATGTGACTGCTGCATACAAACACACACATGCTGTGTAACCACGAGACTACGCTAGAGGCCAAAAACGAAACAAATGCTTTCAGAATGCTTCATTTTCTTGTTATGAAATTCCTTCTCAGTCATGTTTTCTAAAGTAAACCAACCCCGGGCTGGGCGATTGGTTCATCAGTCATGTCACTGTCACGCACTGTTCTTTCCTGGCAGGTTGGTCGCTGTGAACTTGGCTCTGTTGTCTACCCGACCTCCTGTATGTGGACAAACTCCATCTGCTGAAAAATGTGTTTCAAACAACGGACGGTTGTAAGGAGCAGCGCACGGCCTACAGAATCACAGCTTTGGAAACAGGACACCCACAACTAAAAACAAACACCCAATGCCTCAGAGGGATATCAGTTGCATCTTTATATCTTCTTTTTTTCCTCATTCTGTATTCTCTCTCTTTCCACTGACAGGCGTGCAAGTGTTTAGGAGAAGCCACAAGGGCTGAATGTAGCCCTGAAGCTGCCCTCCCGTAGAGAAAGAGAGAGAGAAAAACGGCTGTATTCTTCCCACTGTTTGCTTGTGTGTATTCCTGCTCGATTACCTTCTCATGGGTAAGAGAGGGAGATAATAGAGGCTGAAAGAGAAGGGAAAGAAAGAACAGCCCTGTGAGATTTCAGCCTGATTTCCTGCTCATCCTCCAGGCTGAAGAAAAATCAGCCAGATGAAAATCAGCTTTGATCAAACTCTCACTCATATACAAAGGATTGAACTCTAAACCTTTGATTACATATGCCACAAACGCTGCTTAGTCCCACCACTCTTCCGCAGAAATCCTCCCGCTGACCACGTTTATAAACAGAATTCTGAGATGGACATGTGGCAAAGTTCTCTTCTCTCATTGGCTGGCCAAGTTTAATTGCTAGGACTCTACACGGTTAAAGATGAAAAAAAAGAAAATTCTGTCCTTAATTACTCACCCTCATGACGTACCAAACCCGCAAGACCTTCGTTCATCTTCGAAACTTCTAAATTTTTTTATTAAATCCGAGAGCTTTCTGACCCTGCATAGACATCAACGTAACTGAAACGTTTAGAGCCCAGAAAGGTTATTTTTTGTATTTGTCACATTTGGACTATTTATCTATGGAGGGTCTTAAAGGGATAGTTCACCCAAAAATGAAAATTTGATTTTTATCTGCTTACCCCCAGGGCATCCAAGATGTAGGGGACGTTGTTTCTTCAGTAGAACACAAACAAAGATTTTTAACTCAAACCGTTGCAGTCTGTCAGTCATGTAATGGCAGTCAATGGCTACCAAATCTTTGAGAAAAAAACATACACAAACAAAACCAAATTAAACCCTGCGACTCGTGACGATACGCTGATGTCCTAAGCAGATAAACATCAAATTTTCATTTTTGGCTGAACTATCCCTTTAAAGCTCTTGGATTTCATCAAAAATATCTTAATTTGTGTTCCTCTTTTATGTCTTACGGGTTTGGAATGACAGAGGAGTAATTAGTGACAGAATTTTCATTTTTGGGTGACACAAAAACAAATCAAATACAAATCAAAATATTCCTGTACTGAGGAAGCTGAATTTTCAGCAGACATTACTTCAGTTTTTAATGTCACTTAATGATCCTTCAGAAATCATTCTAATATACTGATTTGTAGCTGAAGAAACATTTCTTTTTATTATTAAATGTGACCACAAAACCAGTCATAAGGGTCATAATGTTTTATTTTAAATTGAGATTTATACATCACATGAAAGGCAATAAAAAGGGAATAAGTAAGTTTTCCATTGTTCCATAGTTTGTTAGGATAGGACAATATTTGAAAATCTGGAATCTGAGGTGCCAAAAAACAAAAATCAAAACACTGAGAAAAATCGTCTTTAAAGTTGTATAATATAATATTACTAATCAGAAGTTAAGTTTTGATATATTTATGGAAGGAAATTTACAAAAAAACATGATCATGAACATAATCTTTACTTAATATCCTAATAATTTTTGGCATAAAAGAAAAATCAATAATTTTGACCAGTACAGTGTATTTTTGGCTATTGCTACAAATATACCAGTGCTACTTAAGACTGGTTTTGTGGTCCAGGGTCACAAATGTTGAAAACAGTTTTTGCTCCTCAATATTTTAGTGGAAACTGCAATTCACTACCATTCAAAAATGTTGGGTCTATAAGATTTTAAAAATAATTTAATAATAAAATGAATACTTCTGTTTAGCAAGGATGAATTACATTGATCATATATGTGACCCTGGAACACAAAACCAGTCATAAGGGTCTTTTTTTTATTATTGAGATTTATACATCATCTGAAACTGAATAAATAAGCTTTCCATTGATGTATGGTTTGTTAGGATAGGACAGTATTTCGCTGAGATACAGCTATTTGAAAATCTGGATTCTGAGGGTGCAAAAAAATAAAATATTGAGAAAATTGCCTTTAAAGTTGTCCAAATGAAAGTCTTAGCAATGCATATTACTAATCAAAAATTAGGCTTTGATATATTTACAGTAGGAAATTGACAAAATATCTTCATGGAACATGATCTTTATTTAATATCCTAATGATTTTTGGGATAAAAGAAAAATCTATAAATTTGATCCATACAAAGTATTGTTGGCTATTGCTACAAATATATCTGTGCTACTTAAGACTGGTTTTGTGGTCCAGGGTCATTTATTGATATGATATTATACAGATATTTATCTTTAAAATAAATGGTGCCTTTAAAAAAAATGTACAAAAATGAAAACTGTAAAACGTACATATTACAACCGAAAAAAAAGTAAGAGTTCCATGGTTTTATCCCAAAATGCCATGGTCAGTACACACAGAGATGTAGTTGACTATGAAACTGTGTGTGTTTGTAAGGCAGCGCTCCAGTTCAGCAGCATGTGGGGGGTGCTGTGATCGGTTGCCAAGCACAGCACAGAGAAGGAAGCTCCATAGCGACAGGCCAACCGCGGTGTGTTGCCTCCAGCTGGGCCGTGTCACAGTATGTGTATGTATGAGAGTTTGAGTATGAGCGAGTGTGTGTTTGTTCGTGTGCGTCTCTACGTGTGTCTATTTTCTGTGGTGCTCTAGCTGGTCATGCACACTGGAGGGGCCCGTGTTACATGGACCACAGACACCAGAGCCTCAGGTCACTGCTGGGACAGTGTCGTGTGTGTGTGTGTGTGAGCAATGAGTGATTTTGCAGAGTAGGCTTCTTTTGCTCCGCTGTTACAGATGACCGGGCCATCGAGCAGTATGTTGGGATCTATAAGTGTGTTCAAAAAATGTGTGCGCTCTACTTGTCCATCCTTAAAGGGATAGTTCATGCTTTTTGCTATTTATTAACCTGTATGATTTAGTCCACGTTACATATTCTGATTTATGAAGCCATATTATATAATTGCATGTGAAAAAGTCCAAAAGTTAAGCCATTATTAAAGTAAATCAGTCTTACACATCTGAGATGGCATGTGAGAAGCAAATAATGCCAGAAATGTAATTTTTGGCTGAACTACCCCTTTAAATTTTGACTTGAGATGTTTTTAATCATACAGTAGCTAACTTGACTTAAATAACAGACACAGGTCAAAGGTCAAAGTCTATATTGGGAAACTCCATCTCACTGGGTCAACTCATTATGAACCTAGTGGCAACAAATATGTCCTCTTGAGATTTTGCGTATGTTTGCGGGTAATGCACCAAGCCAAAAGCATTATCCCTTATCTGAGTGAGACGTTCGGTCAACAGAACTAGAATCTTTCTCTAAACATAAGCGAGAATATCAGCGCTCCCTTTGTTTGTTCAACCACAGTATGTTACTCTGACTCTGGTATAAAACCCCTGATAAAGCTCGCTATCAGTGTGGCCGATGGGAATTCAACCTTGCGTCTCATTTCCATATTAAAGCAAAGGCTACGTGCTAGGCATGCGTCGTGCTGGCAAAAACTTAAAGACTGACAGACTGAAATCAGAACACTACTCAAAAAGTGATATTTATGGAACTGCCTATTTGTTACAACCGTTCTGTCTCTATCACTCTAGCTGTAGCCTTTTTCCATTATAGTGACTACAGATCTGTAAGAGAGCAAATGATGTGGTTTTTATTGGCTACAGTCCAGTGAGCATTTTTCAGCAGCAGACCATGACCTCCATCAGTACAGTTAAAGCAATGGCCACCAGAGGGCACTGTTGGTGCTGTCCCTCTAATAGAAAGTCATTGACTATTTTTTTGAAGGCAGAGTCTTCCGACATTTATCAGCTCCACATCTTGTCTCCTTTTGTGTGCTATTCTATTTTCTGATCAGGAGATTCATACATTTATCAGAGTGGAGTCTCCAGTGCTTGTATGTCAGTTATAAACTCTACAGTTTGAGAATACATATATTAAAAGGAATGGTTCACACAAAAATAATTCATTAACTCATCATTTACTCATTCCAAACCTTTATGAACTTCTGTGGAACACAACAGAAGACATTCTATAGATTGTCTACGATGCTACCATCCATATGATGAAAACAAATGGCTGTAGCACTCTAAAACAAAACTAAACTAAAAGCCGTATGATAATTTTCTGTTAAGAACAGACTCAGATTTAAGTCATTATTACTTAAAAATCTTGACATTTGCCCTTTTGCCGTGTTGTTATAAGAGGCGTAGCGATGTTTGATTTGTAAACAAACTGTTAAGTCAGATCTGTTTAACGTATCTGTGATTCATAAAACAGGACTAAATGATCTGTTCACAAATCAGACTAATGGTGCAGTCACATCTGCAACATTTTACTGACATTCTGCAGGAAAAAATGGTCCACTGTCTATTGTGAATTTGAGAGAATGACTCAAACATGAGTGAAATCAGCTTTCGCCCTCACACAACATTCCCAATCGCACAGATTCCTGTTTAAAGGGGTGAATATCGCCCACAAACTTCCTCTGAGAAACAGTTAGTCCGACCACACATTAATCAGTTCAACTAATGAGTCATTTAGTGAATGATATCTTAAATTTCAGTCTGTTCTTCACACAAAGTAATCGTAAGACAGCATAAGACTTGGAACACAGTGCAAGTCATATGGACATTATTACAAAATGTGTGATTTTGTGTCCTTTTTGATGTTCGAAAGCGTCATACCCCAATCATCGCAACTGCATGGACCACTAAATAATTCGAAAACTGATCCTGAAAAGAAAGTCTCACATATTTGGTTATAAGTTGAGGATGAGCAGAAGATGAGTAATTAAATTATGACTCTTCTTTAAAGACTCTTCTAATGAAGTGTTTTGTGTGTAAACAGAAAAATTAAGAGAAGAGAGAGACAGAAACAGAGAAAGAGTGAGGAAACGAGGGAAAGAGTGTGCGTATTTCTAAGGGGTGAAATGGAGTTTTATGGAGTTGGCTGAGGGAAAAAGATGCTGGTTGGTGAGGTTTTATGTGGTGTGTTCTGGGTACCAGCGAGGTCAGTGAGCGTGTTTTTATTCTAACAGCAGCGCCAGCACACACCACAACTGTGCTGATGATGTAATGAGCGGAAGCCGACGCTCTTGCGTGTTTCGGTCTGTTTTTAACGACATTATTCACATTTAAATTTCGGTCAGATGCTTTTTTGAAACTATTGGACCTACTCAACCAAAGACTAATGAGTCTTTCACAACAGCGCGTGATCTGGTAATGGTGATGTATTAACATTACAGATAATCAAACACCAAGACAATATCCATCAAACAGGGTCAGGCGGTTTGTTGACAGACCTTATCGGCAATCTTAAGGACCGCCATTCAGCAGCTCGTTGAACGTCGCCCCCTCATCAGAGATCTAAAACAGAACCGTTCTCCATCCAAAAAAATGTAACAAAGCCCATTTTTTCTCTCCGCAGTCAAATAATCGTAGTTCTTTGAAGACGTAACAAAACGTGCGCATTTACAGAACCATAACCAGCAGGGTTTCTTCTACCAAACATACTTCATTTATCCCCCACACACACTCTGGGCAGCACGGCTGCTTTATCGCCCCTGGAAAAACTGTAGAGGTCTTGATTTTTATATTTTTTAATTGCGCAGCAAAACGCTTTGAAAGATGCCGTCGCATGATTAAAATAAAGTCATATTCGCAGTTCTGTGGTTGTGAGTCTGGAAGGTAAAAAGCCATTATGAGGAATGCAGCTTGGCCAGAGAGGCGGTGTTTTCCTGCTGGGACGCTGCAGGGAGAGATTTGGGGCCTCTGGCGTTATGGGGGTCCTTTGAGTGAGCGTTTAGTAAACGTTCTGCCATAATTTTGTTATGGTGCCACAGAGGCTAATATTCAGCTTGCTGCAGTCGCTCTTGCCGCTTTAACGCATTCATCAAGAGTGCGTGTGATTTTTTCACATGTGAAACGTGCTCCAAACCCCCACAGAGCAGCAGTTGGACCTTAAAGACTCTCTGATGCACAGCCAGAAGCTGCTAATGGCTCTGTTCACAACAGTGCGATATTTCATACACGACATAGAGTGAATGACAAAAGAAGTGTTACGTAGAAACAATGGCTAAGATACTTATAAAATGACATAGGGGGAACAGGTCAAAGGTCAAGGTTTGGCTTGTTAATACAGTTAACTACTAGCAGTGGCACACCTACACTATTCTATAGTGTAAGTAAAAGTATCTATTTACAAATATGCACAAAATAGGAGCTGGGTAAAATATATATATATATATATATATATATATATATATATATATTGATTTCTCATTTTAATGAAACGATACTGTTTCGTAAAACCCAAGAATCGATTATTCTAGCCTGTTTTCATTTAATGAATGGAACAACTGTAGCGCTTCCCATCCAATTAATTACAGTAAACTTTGCGTTTGGTTACTTGTGATATGAAACAGTCTCAGATTTCAAATTCTGTCAATTTTATTACAGTACTCAAACAATAAATACTGTTTCAGCACTGTATAATGTGGAGTGACAGATCAAGAGAGGTGGCCGCACAAAGCACACTTGAACAGATCATCTCCTCTGCTTTAAAGGGGTCATCGGATGCCCATTTTCCACAAGTTGATATGATTCCTTAGGGTCTTAATGAAAAGTCTATAATATATTTTGGTATAACAATTGTTGAGTAAAACAACACCCTTTTTACCTTGCCAAAATCAGCTCTGCAAAAATCATCTCATTCTGGTCGTGGCTGCTTTAAATGCAAATGAGCTCTGCTCGCCCCACCCCTCTCTTCTCTCTGTGGAGAGATGAGCCTGTTTACTTTAGCCGCATTTGGCCGCTAAACTTGCTAACTAGCACATTATTAGGAAAGGCGATCGCAAAGATTCATAAAAAACCCCTATACTCACTTTTGCTGTAAGTGAAGCTGGATCACGAAAGATTCACGCGAACATAGACGGATATATGTAGATCGTGAGGTGCATTCCCTTCACAAACAAACGTAATCCACTGCATCTTCAGCGGCTCAGATGTCGGGAGTAAATGACGACCACTACGTTCATTATTACATCC